>JAXDDX010000006.1:9142500-9412500 GCA_034670405.1 Hoplostethus atlanticus | reverse complement strand
CTCGTTACTGACCCACGCTAACGCCTGAGAGCGAGCAGTACAAAACAGCCATGTAGGCAGGCAGACACACACACAAGCTATAAACAGTCGGGTCCTCTGTCATCAGGGGGTAGTGCGTAAATGGCAGAGTGGGTGGCTGGCTGGCTTGCGGTGAGAGACACACGTACATCTGGCTCAGCTCAGGAGGTCTGAGCGCTGACAGGTGAAGGCCTTTGGCAGGTAGCTACCCGACGACGTCTCCATCGTTTACTTCCTGAAGGGTAAAGCGCTTGTACATTCAGTTTCCTATGAAAATACATCACGAGCGCACACACACACACACATCGACAAGCCAAATGAACACACACACACACACACATGAACACACACGCACAAGACCTTTTCATCGCAGGCGGGCGGGTGGTGTTAGTGCTGGTATTAGTCACCGTCGTCTGATAAACAGTCACAGCGTTTGACAGACATTCAAACTGAAACTCTGAATAGAGCGAATGGTTTTGAGGAGGTGGGAGGAAGAAAACCAGAAGTAGGCCTCCGATAAAAATGAGAGACAGAAAAAGATCACGAAATCAACATAGCAAAACCTCAAAACTGATAGAGCGTAAAAAAGGAATTTGGAAGGAAGTGTGTTCATATTTTAAAAGCTTATCAGCCCTAGACAACTTTGATGTCAAACTTTTTTTTTTTTTTTTCTAATTACCTCAACAAGCTGCCATCTGAAATCCTTGCAAATTAGCCGAAATGACAAATTGGTTTCCTCGATACCAGACGTTTCTAGGTGTCGGGGAGGGCCTGACGCAGGGTGATTCAAAACACTGACATGCACCTTATAATTACAGTTCACACGAAATGGAAAAGGTAGGACAAGATACTTTAAAAATTTGCTACGAGCTCAAACTGGTCCCCCGATAAATCACATTTTCCACCATCAACAATGTATTTTGCACAGTTTCTTAACTATAGGCCATGAAAGGCAGCACACACATATACGCTTTTTCCCCTCCATTAAAAAGAAGGAACAGACATTAACCCACATTTCAGGATGGCAAAGCGAGCGGCGGACGTCTTTTTTTCTCTCACCATATTCAATTTCATTCACACAAAATATGACCATAAAACTTCCTCCCTCGCCGGTTCCCTCCCTGTCCCGACTCCCTCCCTTCCTCTCGCCCGCTCAAAGTGAAAGCATCTCTGAGGTTACCACTAAGTTAAACAGACATCCCTGAGCTAGTTTCAGCCCGTCTGTTGTAGTTACTGTTGCTAAAACCCCGGTTTATTCCTGCCTCCGGGAGAGAAGTTCCCTTTGTGTGAATCTCGCTGCGTTCACACACACTGTAATTTGAAGGTACAGTACGGAAATACTGGTTTGGCTGCCTAAGCATGACACAACATGTAAAAATCCAGCCGCTGCAGCCAGCAGGTTAACTCTTTCTGTGCAACTCTGCAAACTTTCGGTAAACAAATCCACAATGTTTTTTATTTCTAATATAAGTTACAGTAGGACACTTCTCCCAGACTATATTCCACATAAAGCACAATTTCTATGAACAATATTTGTCACAGTCTATATTTTTTATGCATTAAATATCTGACCTGAATGTCCCAGGTCTTATTTCTGGCTATGAATTTCACTCAGGACCGAAACTATCAGGACATTTCTGATTTGGGTTTTTATTATTTTAACAGGCAGTCAAGCTTCATTTTGAACATTTCACTGGTTGGAAAAAAAAACATGATCAATAAATTTCCATTAAAATTTACAAAACTATATGCACGTATTCCATAACTTTTCAAGGCCTGGAGAACACAATTTTCCAGGTTTTTCCATGACCACGGGAACTCTGACATCCAAAAACCGAGCAATCAGAGGTTAAAAAAAACACGCTTGCTGGGGCAGTAGAGCGGTCAGCCCCAGGGGTGGTTTGGGACAGACACCCTGACCGAGGCCTGATCCCGGGATCAGGAGGGGCTGGGGTAGGAGGTCACGGCGGGTCAGAGAGGCCGGCCAAAGAGCTGACAGACGAGGCGTCACAAACCTCTCGTGACCTTTCGCTACGAGACACAAGAGGGGGCAGAAACGTCGTCACCTTCTGTCCGTTTACCCCCCCGGCTGGGCTTTGCCATTGCCGAGGTCAGATGAAGCTCAGGAAATGAAGCCAGGAAAGCCGTGATTGAGCCTTTAGAGACACAAACCAATTGACCGCGTGCTCTACATCAGGCCGTCTCCCGGTTACCATGTAACTATTGGAGGAGTTTATTCTGACCCCTGGATGTTTAACCACAGTCTGCGATGAGGTCCGAGGGTTGATCATTAACAGGAAACCGTTGTGGGGCTGCTGGAAATTACTGAGGTGGTGAAACGCACCGTGGATGCCAACCCTGTGAGTCTATATTTAAAAAGACAAGAATTTGAACTTGAGGATTTTGCTCAGGATGTGCACAAGTCTATTTTTACATGGTTGACTAGTCGGCGGTATGAACAACGAACCGACTAGTTGGTGCCTACAAAACACTAAAATTCAACATAAGGTTATTGGGCAAATACACTAAAATGATAACTACTACCAACCATAAAAACCAAGCATGAACTTTTGAGTGGTGAAATTTTATTTTGTCATAGGAACAGACAATTCAATTTATCAATTTAAAGGAATGCTGCTGCAAAACTCTCCCACTATCACCCAACCTGTGAGGAGGTGGGCCTTTAGCGTCACACCTGAGTGACAATTAACAGATAATCATTAGAGCATTTTTGTCAAGAGTTGAGCACGAGAACGAGCAAGCGTGGAGGTGCATCCGAAATCCAAGTCAGTCTAATAAAAAAAATTAAAACGTGCAAAAAATAAATAAATAATAATAATAATAATAATAATACAGACGTCAATGCACACGCCCACAAACAACTAACTGATGGACTGTTTCAGCTCATCCCTACTACATGCTACCAGGATAAAACTCCCATCCTTGTAACTGATCAGCTGTCAGGTTAATGTAATAATATACAGACTCTTGGTTTCTCCGCTGAAACATTTCCACTCTTGTCAGCACAGTAAAGGATGTTGGAGAGAAGGGAAACTCCATCTTTTTCTCCCTGCATTTGCTTTATAGGGTAAACATTTTCCACCTTGTTAAATGTGCCCCCTTTCACTGCAGTTGTTCGCCATTTATCACACAGCGTGCACACTTCGCTAGAGGAGGGAGATCCGGGCGCATTGGGCTTCGGTGCGAGAAGCCTTTTTTTATAAGACAAGAGGAATGCAGAGTTGGTTCTATAAACACTGGCATTGCTAACATGTCTGGGCATTTTCAGGGGCACTTTGAGGAGCTGGCTGCGGGGGCTGCGGTGGGAGCCAGGGGACGGGCGATAAAAACCAAACGCCACATTAGATGGATGACAAACACGGTGTGGTCAACAAAAGTACTGTCACGACGGATCCGGGAGTGCACTTACTGCAGTGGGAGAAGGAGAACAGGCCTCCTGCAGGCCGCAGACACAACATGCAAAAGGAGAGTGTGGAAAAGGTTGATGTGCTTAAATTGCACAAATTTTTAACATTTATCCAATGTTTTATTTTTTACAGTCAATAATTAAACACTTCTACTCACGCACATCGTACACAACACACCAGTAACTTCATACTAGGAAACGTTCCAGATAGTAAGGAGCTGTATATTTCATGTCCAGAGACAGTGCAGGGGAAGGAGAGGTAGGGGAAACCACCGCTGATCCCGCCAGAGCTGCTTGGAGACCAGCTGTTTGAGAAAACCAAACAAGACTTGGAGGAGGGGCAGGAGTTCAAAACTTCCTGCCTTATTACCCACAAACTGCGTCACAGGATCATTCCTGATGCTGCACACACACACACACACACACACACACACACAGGAACCTATGTAGTATATACGCACAAGTGTGGCCCAGGGACATTAACTGGGGTTGAGACAAAAATTGAAAGTTCATAAAATATCCATGAAATTAAAAATAAAGGGTCAATTGCATTTGACCACGTTTCCGCTTTTTAGTTGAGTTGTCAAATGCACCACTGTATAGACTACTGTCCCCTGTGGGCCACCGTCTTTCATTCTTTGATCTGGGCAAAAACAATGGGGCAGAAAACAACCGAACACGCAGCCTGCAGCAGTACAACATTTCTCTGATTGTTACTGTGTTTACATTATGTGATATTATGATTTAAAACACAAATTCAGTGTTTACCCGTCAATATGCAATATTGCAAATATGCAAAACGTATGACGTCATAGTTCAATATCATTGCCAAAATTGCTCTAAAATCAGATCAAGGGGGCAAAAAATTCTTCCCCTGGCTGATAGCAAGTTTTGTCTGGGGCCCTCGGTTTACTGACAGCGACCTTGCGTACACACACACACACACACAGACACAGACACAGACACAGACACAGACACAGACACACACACACACACACACACACACACACTCTCAAAAACAGCATGAATGCCACCTTGCCTTAACTTCACCGAGGTGTCGACAACGCAGGTGGTGTCAATAAAACAATTTATTCTGTGTATCTTTCGGGCAAGGCGTGTGAGCGTCAGACCAGGAACTACGGTGGCTCCTTCAACATGATCTGACATTACCACAGTGTCAGCCTCCAGATCGCTGCCGAGCAGAGACGGCGGAGGTTGAGGCTTCCTCTCAACCAGCCGAGACTCCAACTAATGAATTACATGCCCCCTGACCTAGTTAACGTCAATCTAAGTAGCGAGGAGAATTAGTAATAGGAGCAGTAAACAGTAATAGGAACACGTCCACGGGTGGGTTAGCTTCAAGCTGAGTATTTTTAAAGCTAGACTGTGACCTAGAGCGCTAAGCATCATCATGTGACGGCTTTAGGCGTTATGAGGAGGGCGCTTTGAGTTCCCAAGAAAGAGAGATTCTCTGCAGCAGAATCTAAGCATGTGATAGCACGCCACGCAATTAGCATTTCCTGTCTGATGGAGGAAACGCCTTGAGTGCAGGCCCGGAGGAGGAGGAGAGCCGGTGAACTCGGTCAAACGGCACAGAAGCCAGAACTCTGGTCTGAACAAGTTATCGGGTGACGAGGAAACATCTTGGGTATTCCTCACCAAGCGTCGAGGCGCTTCGGCGGGGGTTTAGGGACGGATGGATGAGCAGACGGTCTGCAAGTTACGTCACGTTTAAATGTTCTAAAGACATTTTAATGCCAGTTAGGATTAAATATAAGACTGATTTCACTACTGAAGTAAACGACAGCCGGCTGATTCCTCATTGGAAAAACTGCACCAAGAAACCGCAGCATTTTTAAGACTTCTAAGACCAAACTAAGACTTAAAGTGCTTTACTTATATGTATTTAAGACGCTGTAAAAGGCCTCAAGTTTAGATGACATCATTTAAGACATTTTGATCATTTCTCAGGAGCTCCAAACACCCTGAGGAGAAAAATCAAGAATAACTCCAGGAGAATGGGACATGGGATACCAGCGTTTCATCCATACAGTGGGCTGTGGTGGTACTGTTGTGCTGCTGCAGCCCCGGGGATCAATAAAGTATCTACCTATCTATCTATCTATCTATCTATCTATCTATCTATCTATCTATCTATCTATCTATCTATCTATCTATCTATCTATCTATCTATCTATCTAGCTGCAGCACTACTACCTGCACTACAAAAAGTAAGTAAATAGCCACCATTAAAAATAGAATCAAGTCTAATTTGAGTTTCTATCGTCCGTCGGCCAATGTGCTCTTACCAAACTTAATCATTCATGTTGTTTGGCCAAGTGAGCTCAATGAAAATAAACAGGAGGCGTCTACACGTCAAATAAACAGTCAGATCTGGCTCGGCGCTCTGTGGACCTGCTGATGTGGAATGATGCACATTTTCACACCCGGCATTTTAACGCTGCGAGTTTATAAACCTGCAGACTGAAAACATCTGTTCACACGGAAATCTGTCAATACTCGACATAACCAGACATCCTTCAAGCTGATAGGTGTTCTGCACCAGATGCGGTTTCTTCACTGTATTCTATTTATTTTATTATCTCCATTATGTTCTACTGTTCGTCCATTTGTTGTATTGGTATTTATGGGCAATTATTTTCCGCTGCAGAGATGCAATTTCCCCCACGAGGGCGTCATTAAAGTTTCATCTCATCTATCATCTCAAATGAGCTTTTTTTTTTCCCCTCCTCATTCAACACATGTGGACTCGTCGTGCACAGACCTACGGCCTATCGCTGCAGTGTGTAATCACACGAGAGAGTCGGCGCCTGATAACCACCGAGGAAGATCAAAAAGCAAGCAGCGCAGCCTCAGACCATCTCTGCTGTTTATTAATAAGCGTGCATTTGTAAAGACGAAGAAAAGCAAGGGTCGTTTTTTGCACGTCGATGAACGCAAAGTGAGGGGGGGGGGGGGGATGCTCCATAGTTCAGGGGGGAGGGAGACAAGACAGATGCAGCGACACAGCAGAGGAGGAACACACCGGAGTCTCAGCAGACTCAACGGACGTTCCCTATCCGGCCTCCCTCCTAGTCTTCTTCATCTCTTCCTTTAATGGTTTATATCGAGACATGTGTAATAAAGAGGTAATTACACTGTATTAGGAGTAATTACACACGTCCTAATTGCTTTGCAGCCGGAAGTGACAGCTGAGCAGCTCTTCGCTATTACACAAGCGTCCGAATCAACAACTCCCCAGCCTGAAATAAACCATTTCAGAGAGCAGAGACCCCCCGGCGGACCTGAATAATTCCTGAGGACGCCGCCGTTGCAGCTTGAAATATTTAGGCGACTGCGCGACTCACCTTTCAAATTTTTCGGGTTGTTCTGCTTGGTGCGCGGCATCTTTCCACCTCAGTTCAAGGGTACATCTTTGGGGGGGGGGGGGGAGGGAGGGGGGTGGAAAGTAGACTCTAATGTTGGATCTTGAGAAGAGCCGACTCCTGATCCACACAGTCAGGGACACACTCTGGGTGCATCTACGGAGAACACACACACACACACAGAGTCAGCTTCAGCTACACATATAAAGGCCACAGATCAATAAGCACTATGCGGGCCTTGCAGAACTCCCATTAAGTGTGTAGTCTCCCCTGCTCTCACTTGGCAGCCGTCTGGGAGTCCAGGACGCTCTCTGATTGAGTTTGTCCCTCAAACAGGTGACCCCCCGCCGCCCGCCACCCCCCAGCCCCCCAGCCCGACTTCTGACTTCTCATTTCAGGCCAAACAGAAGCCTCCCTCCTCCGAGCGCTTTTATAATAAATGTGCAGCGCGGCTCAGGCTAGCTGTCAGTGGAAGGAGGTGCGAATGTGTTCTCTCCATATCAGCATAACCTCTGCAGCAGCCGCTATCTGCCAGTCTGATCTCTCGGCAGACAGAGACGGAGAGGGGGGGGGGGGGGGGGGGGGGACGCCGGATTGACATGTCAGTGTCTGATATGGAGTGCCTGCCCTTCACTTTGACGAATGGCGGTTCGGATGACGAAAGGTGCAAAACAATAAGGTCCTCTGTCTGTGTGTGTGTGTGTGTGTGTGTGTGTGTGTGTGTGTGTGTGTGTGTGTGTGCTGGGGCTACTTGGGCAGCCGGCGCAGAGGATACTATCAGACCGATCTCTGTGTAAAAGTTGTCACTCATAGATCACTGAGCAGCTATGTAAACATCAAAAGGGCGACGTGAACTCGTCCTGACAGGGGAACTGTTTTCACTCTCTGCCGATGCCCTTTTTACCCTGCAAGATTAGAGGTTTAATATAGGCTTGATGCAAATTCTGGTTTGGTAAAAACGACATCAGGGCCGGTGGGTGTTCAGGTTAAATGTTACCAAGACCTTTCAAACCCACAGCACTGCAAAACGCTGAGCTGCCTGATATGCATCATCATCCGCAGAAGACCAGGCTCACCTCTGCCTGGGCTGAGCATGGAGCCCAAAAAACATCCAACCATGAAGTGATTCTCTTGTTTGGTGACATTTTGGGTGTAATATTTGCTGCCACATCATCTATACTCTCTTCTAGATGCTCCCTATAGGACCTAAACCTCCCTGCCAGCCCAATGCACCTTGCAGTGAGCGCGGTGCTTCGGGGATCAGCCTTTGTTTCGCTCACCAATATTACATAACAGTTACTACAACTGGATGATGTTTTTTCACCATACAGTGTGGTACATGTGGCGCTACAGCAATGACATCATCTCACTGTGGATTTCGGCAGAATGTACACGGCGCATGCACCAGGTCACACGAAACACATAAGGACGAGCAAAAGTCAAACGATTAAAACACGCGGCGGCGCTCACCTGGCTCGTGCAGTGATGAAAAAACGTTCAATAAAAAAGGTCCGACGGCGCGGATGAGGTGGAGAAAAGAGGCAGCATGCACATTTTGTCTGGCGTGTCTGTCTGCCTGCCTTGCCTGTCTTTCTGTCTGTCTGTCTGTCTGCCTGCTTGCCTGTCTGTCTATGTGTAAGCACATAGATATTTGAGGAAACACCCTGGTACTGACACGAGGAAGCACGGGAGCGATGCTGCACGGCAACGCTATGTCCTAAACCTCTCACGTAGGAATACATTGGCAGGTGACTGAGTCATGCGTTTCCATTCACACCTGAGGAAGAACAGACCTCTAGGAGAACCAGAGCCGCGGGTAAAATCAGGACATCGCGCATTGCGTTAGTCACAGCACGGGCGTGTACGTTATCATAAGTCATAGCCCATAAAAATCATAACGATAACATATATATGTATACATTGGTGTGATGTTGACCATCGTGTGTCCACGTTACAGTGGCGGGTGAGCACGTGATCTCCAGGTGCAAACATGAGCACGGTTGAATAAACATTAATTAGGCTGCCGCTGATAATTGGACGGAAATACAGTCAGCAAAAACAATGCGTGGGAATAGCGTATTTTGTGCCTGTTGCAACACATGAACGCCCTGTAACAGAGGGAGGAGCCAGGGAAAACCCCTCGCTGTCTGCAACAGCGCTCGAACGGGACACTTCCCCCTATGCAACAAAATCTCCAGCCTTTAACATATGTACCCCCCGCCTCTCCCCAATTACATTAGCGATGTCAAAATGTACGCGGTTGAAAAGGGAAATAGCTTCGGCTTACCTAGTCTAAAGAGCAACAAAGAGCGGAGACTCGTTACACGTTGCGTAGTGAGCCGGAGAGCTCAAGTTGCGCTGCAGAAGTCTCCACCAAAACAACGATGCACCGAAACGGCGAGCTTATTGTCGAAACGTGACATTTCCACACTGCAAAGTTTACGGCGGCCTCAACAGTGAGGGACACTGATAGAAGAGCCTACTCGTGTCCGCCAGGCGTTGCAGCTAACGAGAGCGCCCTGTCTATCAATGCACTGACTGAACGTACTCTTAGCAGCCCAAGGTGGCCGCGCGCACTCACGAAAAAAACAACAGATATACTCAAACTGAATTTATTCATACTCACAAGTGCAGTTTTAGCTATTGTCAGGGGTTCTGTTGTAACACACCTTTGGGGTGAGGAGGGGGAAAAGGTCTGTATTTTTCTCCCTTCACCTTCTCTCTCACTTTCTATTGCAGGAAACAGACAGGCCCACTGACGTCAACGGGGGTCCCGTCTCCGCCTCCCAGGCACAGGATGTCAACTCCGGGGGGTGTGCGATGGCCGCTCTCGCTGCGACTAAATCTCGATTTATCGTGTCATGGAAGCCGAAATTGTCCGCCTTGTCGGTGTATAGTTGTTCAATTTCACCTCCCGTCGGGGTTTGGGTTCATTTCGACTCGTCTTAGTGAAACGGCGAGAAGCTCTGTCTGCGTCGTTTGTCGCGAGCCCCCTTGGCGGTCCCCCTTCTGCACATAGTTTAGGACTGACGGTTTTCCCGGAGGTTCCTTGTTGTCAGGTCACGTTGTGCCCCTCCACCACTACCGACTGGGCTTTCCCATGCACATACTCGCTGTAGGGATATAATTGCGGATCTTTCTCCATCAGGGCCAGTGATTGTAGTGGTAAACAAACAGGAGGGTAAACTGTGACCTCCGGTCGGTGGTCACAACGACGCAAACAACCAACGACACGTTCAAAATCAATAATAGCTCCAGAAAAGCATTAAATTATGGGATTTTCCCGCTTAAAAGAACATATTCATATGCATTACATCGTGTCGACACAATTTACTTTGATGTATAATATGAATTTACAAAAAAGCAAAATAAATAAATGGGCTAGGTTATGTTTAAATGCCCTTTTTTGAATTCACATCCTGTATCTAACTCACATTTATTATGGTACCTTATAGTATTTCTTTAGGTTAGGTCTTCAGCTGCATCTAGAGGGACTGCCCTTTACCTTTAAATGACAGCCAGCTGGGATTATTTACAATCAAGTCTGGTAAATTGATATATGAAGGGTTTTATTCCAAAACCCTATAAATCCACTTTGGAAAAAATATTGCTACCTGAAACCAATCAATATTTCTAAACCACAGATTACTCCATCCTCTAAAACATACACTGCAAACATATCCATTTTAACAAGCTCTTTAGTCTGGTGTTGAGTCTTAAAATTATGTTTTAAACATTTTTAAAACAAGTGAATAAATCTACCAATGGGGTGGGATTGTTTCCAGTGCGCTTTTGCCTGTTTTGAGGTTTTAAAAAAAAAAAAAAACAAGTGACAATATCTTGAAATGAAGTGGATAACTCCACTACTATCAAAATAATCTCACTTGATTGAAGAAACTTCTGTAAACAAGATAATTTTTCCAAACAAGTGAACCCATCTCACCCTATTGGTAGATTTTCTACTTGTTTTAGAAAAATAAGATTTTATCTCTATCTCTATAATAGACTAAAGGACTTGTTAAGATGTTTTGTGGTTTTAAAAGCAACAGTCTTAAATGGCTCCTAACTTTAATAGTAACCCATAATGTGTTTTACCCTCATGACAACAATCATTTTGTCAATGTGTGAATCAATTCTTTCAGAAAGCGGATGTCTCACTTTAGAAAGAAACTCTTCACATGTCCATGTGCCTGCAGGCCCAGCCTCCACTGTGAGGAAACTCAGTTTGTATAGAAGCAGCAGTGAGCTGCGGACACTGGTGTGTCTGCTGTCAAGTCATGGTGTTGTTATTTTTAACCTGTGTCTGTATTCCTCGAATTATGACCACCACAAGTGTGAGTGAGTTCAGCTATAACACGTCACCAAATGAAAAAGGTCACGCTATTTTTTGCCACAGAGATATACTGTAAAGAATGAAATGGAAAGAAATTCTCAAGCAGAAACCAATTCCTTGTACAAAACTGTATATGCAGTCAATAGTGTGCTGTGTAACAGAAGTGATGACAAAATATCACACTACTATTACCACACTATTGGCAGGCTGCATTAATGGTAAAACAATGCTACTAATTCAAAACAGATTCCTGATGAAATAATCAGATATTACCAAATGGATATCTTCCTGCCAGTTTACTGTGTGAGAACAAATGAACCCAACTGGAGCCTGAACAGTTTGTAATTTCTTCATATTCAAACAATAGCTGCAGTTGCTGCAAACTGCTACCGAGACACACACACTGTCACCCAGAGAAACTTTGCTGCAGTGAGGCAAATCTACCCATTAATAAGTGATTGGTTGACAGCCACCCACCATCATATCACAGGCTTCCCACAGACTGCAGAGTGGGACTCCTGGCTTTATGACTCACCTGTTTCAACTGCAACAACTTAAAATGGCACATCTGAATAATGGAACTTTTTTTTCACAAGAATGAGGTGTTGATGCGGCGTTTCTGCTCGCAGGTCTGTCCATCTTGGGTTTTTGGGGTGCCAAGGACTTGATGCAAGTCAAAATAATATAATATAATATACCGACAAGGGTTTTAACACTTAATCTAAAAGCAACTCAACTCAAGTGTGTCAGTCTTCTCTAAGAGATATTGTTATATTCACTGCTGTCTGTACACCCACATGAAGAGGAGATGTTTTCTTAGTTTTTTTATTGCAGGATGAAAGAGGAGGAGGGGGAGAAATGAGAATAAGCAGATTATGATATGATTTTTTTTTCTGAAAGACAGCTTGTTTGGTTTGAGCCTCTGCAACGCCAAGACAGGGACAATTGTTTATTAATTGATCCCCCGGCTGCCACTGTCTCAGCCAAAGTCAATGCGAGCACAGATCAAATCAGCCAGAGCTGGACTAGATCCATTTGCAGCTTCTTCAAGGTTCAGCAGAAATGGGGGATTGCTTTGGGAAGCGTTTGTAGATTTAGCGTAATGAAGCCTCTAGGAGGGAGGAAGGTAATCTGGGGTGCCTCGACGAACACCTCACCCTCTCACAGATAGGTTTGAGTTTCAATTTACAGACTGGGGCCGGTTTGACTCATATTCTCCCCCCTTCTGTCTCTCGGGGGCTCTGGTGGGCTTTTCCTGACCACAAGGCATTCCCGTTTGGAGTCCCTGACATTCCTGAGCGCTGCTATGCCTGTTAAACTTCTGTCAGTGCCGCAATATGATCTTTGCTCAGATGGAAGAAGGGGACTTCCTCAAACTGCCCCCACAGCAGTGTTACTGAATGGCAGCGAGGCTATTAATATCCTGGAGTGGTTTTAAAAAAAAAATAACAGCTGCCCACTGAACTGTCCCCCCGAACAATAGCCTCTTTTAAGACCGCATTGAAGGGACGACGCTTCTGGTCGTGGCCGTCTGTGGCTGATGTTCATGGAGCTTTTCTTTTTTTTTCTATGTTTGTTTTCCTTTGTTTTAAAAATAGATATTTATTGAACGCGACCTTCCAAAGAAAGAGAGCATTCATAAGGGGATGTCTGTGTGTCCTATTACTCTTGGCACAAAGTTGAGCCTTTGGGTAAGGATTGATGTTATTGAAGTATTTATAGGCCGGAGTCCTTTCATGTCTTTTCTCCTTACGTTTCCCACTGCTGTAGATATGAAAGGAGCCGACCTTAAACACCTATATAAATCCAGTGGTTTTGGCACCCAAGCTGTCCTGTGGAGATAAGCCCTGCCGTATACAGATATCACGCTGGACAGCTTTCTGTTGAGACACCGTTATACAATCCAGAACCGGGGGAGCAAACAGTCGTTGGGCTCTCCGGCAAACTATATTTCAGCATTTTCAATTACAGGTGCCATGCCTGCTTGTAAATTGTAATTTACGAGGTTATAATGTCCACTGCAGTCTGTGTAATTTGTATCTATAAATGGTCTTTCTTTGGTCATCAATGCAACAAGGGTTTGCAGAGATAGGCCGCGGTGTTAAAGGTAACTGCCTCTACGTATGGGTCAAAATATTTGAGCTGTCCTGTTTCCATGTATTCTCTACACGGCGTTGAAAGAAGGGCATACACATTGCTGGATGCTTTGTTTACACCGCGCATATGATGTTACATAACTGAGGCTGTTGCCCCGGCAACGATCCGACTCCACCCCCCCTCCACACCCCACCAACACACACACACACACACACACACACACACACCCACACCCTCCTCCCGCTCAGGCAGGAGGACATTCTGTCACATGACTTGACGTGGTTGATTTAACGCTCACTGATATACGCTTCTCTCCGGTGTCCGGAAATGTGATTTCCTACGGGGTACGTTGCAGACGCCAGGAGGAGAAACACCTCAACTGTGATGGTTTGCCCCGTTGATGAAACCTTCACCACATTTTACCGTCTGCAACTGCAACCAACAGTTCGGTACGGCTGGCTAACCCAACACATCAATCTGCTGACCGTACATCCTCCGGGAAAAACAACAAAACGTGATGAGAGAGGTCTCGCCCAGGTCAACGTACATGCTGTCAGTGGCTGAATGGCGACAGGTTTGCGAGTCAGGTTTCATTGCTTTGCTCCACTAGAGGAATTCAAGTTCAGAGAGCCACACAATAACAACACCAGGCATCCCCATACGAGAGCTGTGTCTTTGTGCTGCAGGGTACGGAGCTGAGTGCTCTCTCGGCTCTCGAGGCCGTCTCAAAGCTCCATTCACACACCATGTGACCATCTAACCATCTGCTGGTCCAGGCGGAACGAGGAGGGAGCTTCCCGGGTTTTCAACACCCGAGCCCTCCCTGCTGGTCTATCCGTCAATGCAACAATCAATTAAAAGCCATTTTTCTAGCCCATCTCCGGCTTCAAAGACAGAAATCAACTGTTGACTCAGAGAATAACGGTGGTGTCCTCACATCTTTGATAAATACAATGGCATGGCATTACTGGTACTGGCAGTAGAAAGGTTAACTTTTTCAAAAAATGTAATCATGTTGTTCTCTTAAATACTGTCATACTGGCGCTGTGTGTTGCATTGCAGAAAGAGCGCCAGATTCGTCTTCACACACACATAAATCAATAAAACCATGGATTTTCAAGGTCGTCGAAAGGCAATCTGGCACGCGTGAATTGTAATAACTGTCCCGAAGCACCCAGGCACAGATCCAGAGATTGTTATCGATAAAGAAACAGGGAATGGCAGCGTGTGTGTGTGTGTGTGTGTGTGTGTGTGTGTGTGTGAAGACCTAATGGTTTGCCTTTACAGATGGGACATTTGACAGCAACCCATGTCGTCCATCATGGCTGTGCAGTGAGAATACATGATGGCAAGTCAGTGAGGACCAGCGTCATTTGTCCATCTGCTTTTGTCCTTTGTGTGTGTGTGTGTGTGTGTGTGTGTGTGTGTGTGAGATAACTTTGAGAGATTGTTTTTTTTATAAATCACCTAGGTTAAAGCAGAAATCTATTCAAACTGAAGACATTTAAAAAGGAAAATTCCACCCTCAGACACCATCGATCTGTGATGTTCAGTACATTCAGTACAGTACAAGTGTTGTAATTTACCTTTATATTGTACCAACTTTCCTTCAACCTGCCTCATCTTCTTCTACTTCTAGTTACTCCTACGTTTCCCAGAATGCCTTTCAACAACCCCCTAGAGAATTTGCCTGGACTTGTTGCATCCAGGTGTAGGTGGAGAGAGCAGTAAAGATGGGGATAGAGATAGCAACAGTAAGAGCAAGTGAGCAAGTTATTCCAGTTGTGACTCAAAACCCAACAGTCTCGTGGTCGCTTTGCATTCTGGTCTATTTAGGCGACTGCCGGTGGAGAAATTGGGTCTCTTCCTCTTCTGTGATGGATTTCTCCCTGTGTGATTGTCGGTGCAAAATGGAGGGACTGGAAATAAGCCCTTTCTCTTTGATGCTGAGGGACTGACACCAAAACCCCGACGCTTACCATTAAAGTTTTAGAAAGTCGAACATTTTTCTGCTATTAAAATTCATTGTAGCTGTGCTGGAAACATCTCAACATGATGTCATGCCGTCTATGTTTGGCCAGTTATCCGTGGGAATAAGAAAAACACACCACCAAACAACAAAAACGGACCCAGGAATGCAAGGTTCATCGCCAATAGCTGTTTTTCTAACTGTGCTTAAGTGCGGCAGGGTGGGTTTTTCCTTTAAGGCCTTATATACTTATATGTGGCTTCGACACTACTTTTAATCAGTGGAGCAGAAGTGGAAAGATGTCATTTAGTCCACAAAGTGAAAAAAAATCTTGTGCCCCACACTAATCCCTGGTGAGAAAATCACTTTGCCCAATGCCAGCTTTTAAACGGCATTTCTCGGAAAAAGTATCGCTGTGGTAAACCCTGTTTCTGCGCCCCGTTCAACCCCAGTGGCTCGGTGCAGCTTTCGATGCCCCACAAAATGATCCTTTAGGAAAAATAAATTCCCCTTTTCCCCTGTCCCCATATGACCCACATATGATCAGGGGGGAAAATAAAGCGAAAAAAAAAAAAAAGAAATATTTTTTGAAAGCAGCTCTTTCAAGCACGGCCAGATTTTTTGGGAAGTGTCCTACTTCTCTAGGATTTTGTTCCCTTCTGTTGAGAGTCACTGCCACAGACTTGGTGCCAGTGGATTACTACAGTCATGCAGTGTTTCCATTCAGCTATACAGACATCAATCTGCAGACCAGCCATACCGGGGAATGACACCGAACTGAAGCTGTGACGACATCTCAACAACATGGCTGAAGAGGATGTGGGATGAGGGAGAGGAGACTGGAATCCTGGATGCTGAAGTGTTTCGGGAGAAGCCTGATATTGTGTCAACGTTTCCAGTGACATAACCTAAGAGGGGGAAAAACTCCCTGCCAGGCTGTGCTAATACGGGAAAACGCTCTAGATTAATAAGCACAGAGTACCTGCCTGAATAGATGACAGGTCCTTGATGTTAAACCACTTTGACAAGAGGGAACACATGTGCAGAACAGAAGTTCATTAATACTGTAATCACAATGACGCTATTCCCAGGGTTGGGTAGGAACAGAATAGGGGTGGAAAGAGTAGAGAGAGATGTTACTTTGTTTTACTTAAGTAGAAGTAAAATTACTGGTGCAAAAATCTGATTAAGTAAAAGTAAAAAGTACCTAATTTAAAATGTACTCGAGTAAAAGTTACTGAGTTCCTCTAAAAAAACACAGTTACATATAATCCATCTTTCCAGTGCAATGCAAAAGGAGAAAAAAAGAGTTCCAACTACAAAAATATACTTAAAATTAAAGCGCTTTAATAAGGAATTACTATTGGTCAGTTTCTGATGGAGAGGCTGCAGAGTTTGTACTCTGCAATGAAGGTGATTTAAAATGTAATGTAAAATACTTCAGTCAAAAAGTACTTAAGTAAAAGTAAAGTTATTGACTTCAAAAAAGGCTACTTAACTACTAGTAACTAGAGTGAATTATTAAATTACCTAAAATAATAATGTATTGTGATTACAGATTCTTCAAAAGTAGAGGATTACTTCTGGGGATACTTTCAAAATAAAATGAGAAACTCAGAAGGTCACTTAAATAGTGGCAGGTGTTTTTAAAATTTTTAAATTTTTAAATCAATTTCCTAAACTTTGTATTTTTTGACTTTTTCTTATCTGTACCATTTTACCTTGAATATGGCAAAGTAATCTGAAAGTAATCAGAATACTTTGGGTACTTTGAGCTTGGGTAATCCGTTGTATTATGTTACTGATTGAAGCAACTAGTAACTGTAACGGAAAACATTTTTAAAGACACCTACCCAACTCTGGCTATTCCACCACTCAATTAAAGTCTCCATATGTTGGCACTTTCCACACGTTTGTCCTCTGATTGCCTGATTTTATATTGGACAACTTAATGGAGCATTAGTACATCATGCTGAAATGCCTGCAGTGTGTTTTAGCGGAAAACATTTGGGAGGGGGGAAAAAAAAATCATGTAATCCAAACCTATGGCTGTATTGTCACTTGTTTTAGACCCATCACTGGAAAAGGAAAAGAAATAAAGCCTTGTTGAGAGGTGTACCCTTCCCTTAAGCAGTCACACGTTCTCTGTTCGGAGAGGAAACATTTTGGTTTGCTTGGGGGGGAAAAAGGAGGAGTGGCGGCAGATATCGCTCCCACGGCAGCTCATACATCAGCTGATATATGGGCTTACACACAGCACTTAATAACCCTGGTGTAGCTCCACTGTCCCCGTGTGCTCGGGCCCCGGGGAGCATGAAAGCTGCACGCCGCAAAAGCAGAGAGCAAAGAGCCCGATAGGTCAGGGTGTTTGTGATGTTTCCCCCAGCAGCTCTCGCTCTATTGATCCCCCAATGAGTCCTCTGTGAGCTGGAAGGTGACGGCGTTGTGCTGGAGTGGGAGAGCAGACCTTTTCCCCTCTTAGCTCCGTATTGGCGAGAGCTCGAGGTACGAGGAGACGAGGAGGAGAGGAGGAGAGGAGGAGAGGAGGAGAGGAGGAGAGGTACAGCACTCAAACTCTTCATAATGCACATGTGGGGTTTTGTCCAGAGCAACACAGACCACAGTCAATTAAGTCAGACTGAATGATTTGTTTTGTTTTGTTTTGTTTTGTTTTGTTTTGTTCTTGTACTTTTTCTTTCATTCTCTCTCCTTACTGTTTGATAATCATAAGGAAGTGAAACTGCCAAGGACACTGCTGTTGAAATATTTCCCCGAAGAGACTTGTGTGTAAGAAAGAAAGTACTTTTTACTCTCAGGGTCTCGCATGCAATCCGTTTCATAGTTTGGCTATCAAACTATATCAGCAGCGTTAAATCTTACTGCCTTCATGTCCACTAACGGTCTTGAATAAACTCCTTTTTTCACTTTTACAGTCTTTGGCCTCACTGGTGATAAAGTCACTGACATTTGAAAATTGAGGGCTGGATACTGTTCGATTTTAAGTGGATGTTTGTGTTTGTTGTAATCAAAATCAAATGCAGGCAGTCCTCAGCACTGCTTTCTAATGTCTTTACTGGCCTCGCAATACCACAACTGGCAGAAACTCAGGCTTTCATATGTTTTCTATTCTCTCTGATTGAAAGAAAATGTGTTACATCTTTTCTGGTGAAAAACAAAATTGAAGAGGAGTGAAGAGGAGAAGATACAGCATACAGAGGGGATCGTATACATGGCATCATTTGTGAGTAACTGTTAAGACAACTGCAGCTAAGATTCATGGCAGTTCACAGTACAGGATTGTGACTCTCTTGCGCCCTCTGTGGACAAAAAAGAAAGAAGAAAAAGGCTCAACGTCTGAATCAGTCCTGCATGTCTGCAAGCTTTACCCATCAATGTAATAAAAGGTGGAAAATATTTGTTTCTGTTCTTGGTTATATTTTTCTTTTGATTAACACTCCTTTTTAAATCATTTTTAAAAGGCTGTACTTTTACTCGTACTTCGATATGATGTTTAAAATGTAATATAATTTCAATAATGTAAGTATTTATTATTATATAGTTTATATAGTTGTTCAATTCCATTTTTACTTTTAGGCCTAAAAGTAGTGAATATGATGAGATCTGTCATCTGCAGTGAAACAGTCAGTCTGGTGTCCAATTACACACAAGGGCCAAAATGACTAATAAGTTCATTTTTGTGGGAGGATTTTTTTGGAACATGTGCAAAAACTCCCCACCCAGGTGGTTTCTAGTGAGCTACTGTTTAGGTGAATAGTTTTCTCAGGCAAGTATTTTAAATTTTAACTGAAAATATTTCAGTACTAGTGCCACCCCTGCAAAAACCTGATCTTTCCCTTCACTTTCCGTCATATTTGATAGCTGCTTTACGGTTGGCTGTGATGCCTCTTGGCCATCTGTCAGTTCGTACCCATCGACACAACTGACTGAGCTAACACTGCAGTATAACTGTACAGTATGTCCACCTTAAATCAAGCGTCTAAACTCAACCATAACATTGGTGATGTGTTGGGGAGGGGGTCTTGGGTGGGAGCGACTCCTCGGCTCCCTATTGTGGATGCACTACTCCTCAATTCAATCCCACATTGATGAATTATACATGCCTCGCATCACACCTCCCACGCTCCAGCTTATGTAATGTCAGCCACGCGTGGAAAAGCGTATGTGTGTGTGTGTGTGTGTGTGTGTGTGTGTGTGTGTGTATTCATATCCAGGCCGGGACTGAGAGGGAACGGTGACTCATTCTCTTTGCTCTTTATTTTTACTCCACAATCTGCCCACCCACTCCCTATTTCTTAAGGAGAGAAAAAATAATATTAGTTTAGACATTTCCCAACTGCACAACGTTGTTACAATACCACTTCTATCTTTAGCCATCATCTATCACTTACCTGTCAAGACAATACGTTGGAGCATCGATAAGGTTGATCGGCCTCCTGCAGGCTCTCGTTCTCCCACAGAAAATGATGCAGGATGAAATATCAGTAATCAAAGAGAGTATCGGGAGCTCCCCTCTCCAGGCCCAGGTGGTCTCCAGAAACATGAAGCATATCGATCATATATTTCACCCGCCCAACTCTTATTTCCCCAGTGTTCTACTGTGTTAAATCACACAGAACTCAGCTAAATAAAGTCCTCAGCCAAATGTCTTTCACTGTACTGGGAGCCTACAGGACTCTTAGTATTTTCTGCTGCTGTGGCAAAATAAATGTGTATTTATTTCAAACAATAATTGCCACGTCTACTAAAATAGAACATTTTCAAGTGCAACCCAAGACTGCTTCACACAGCGTTTATATCTCCCTCCACCGAGATACACGAATCAGGACATCTTCACCATCATTACGTCACCTGACCTAAAATCACCATCATTTTTGACCCGGCTCTTTAGCACCTTCTCCATCATTGCTTCAGGAGAAATTAATTCCTTTTCCCCAAAATCACATCGCTTCATTTTGTGTACGGTTGCCTAGAAACAAGGGGTGGCTCACTCTTACCCGCGGACTGAACTCACCCCGTCCTCCCGCTTTTACCTGCCTGGCTTCTAACAGGGATTTAAAAGAGAGGATCAGATTTGGTGCACAAGCCACCGCAGTCAGCACAAACATGCCTTGAAAGTCTCTCACCCGGTGCACAGCGACCTGCCGTCTCGGCTCAGACCTGCCAGCCACATCCCTGTTCCCTGCAACAATGTTAATCGGCATTTACTTCCCAACAAGCTGCTGGAAAAGGTCAGCATCCCCGACTAGTAGACTGAGAGTAATGGCTGGGATAAAAATGGCCTTGTTGTGAGAGTCACAGGATGGCAGACGACGCAGCTCAAATCAGCCCAGTCAAGTGTTGCTCAGTCAAAATGTCAGCGCCCAGCGTGCCAGCAGGAAAGCAGGGGTCGGCAAGCAGGCCTGTCGGGGCCTGATAGGGGTCCGCCATTGTCCCCCACCATCTTGAAGAATGCTATCTTGCCTTTTCTCTGGCATTTTAGTTTTCTATCAGCCGGCACAGAGTTACATAACTACCCAAGTAGGACATTGAGGTAGACAAGAGTGGTTTTGAAGAAACAGGGACGACAAACTTCTTCATAATCCATTATTGATGAGGGTGATGCGTGTTTATAGCACGACTCATTAGGATCAAGAAACCACCAGACGCTTTACTATTACATCTGCTGTGAAAAGCGTTACGTAACGGAGCAGCGGAGTGGATGGAGGGAGAAATCCAAGCGTGACGCTGTCTCGGGCTGCGGGGCCTCGTCTTATCACGCCGTGATCCTCAAACACACCGTCACACCGTCCCATCTAATAGAGATCATTATCGTGATGTGAAAAAGCTTTCGCCCGACTAAAAAAGAAAGAAATCTGAGTGAACAAGGGAAAAGGCTCAGTGTCATTTCACTCACTTGTGACCGCAGTTGCTGGTTCAATCCCTAGACTGGAAGTGAATGAGGAACAGCCATCCTTCCCTCCACTACTACCGCCGAGCAAGGCACTCAAGGCCTTTTTTCCTGTGTAAATAAAGCTTTAACAAACAAGCCAACCAGGCCAGTCGTCCCCCATTCACTTTCCCCTTTATTCCCCCAGTTCATGCCATACACTGTGTGTCCACTGAGAGCTGCTTCAACAGAGCCCCGATGCGGGGGGGCCGTCCATCATTTCCACTGTGCCACAGGTGAATATAGGGCTAATGCCTTGATTTACACCAGATCATCACTGCTTGGATTGGCCATTGACCGGCCGAATGAGTGATGGGCTCCTTGACTCGGTCATCAGTCTCCACGGCTCTGAAGATGAATCACTGCGGGGACCCCGGTGGGTAATGCAGTTGGCGCTGGAGAGCAAACAACCAGAAAATTAAAAGTGCCATGCTGCCCTCTTGTGGCTTTCACTGAGAACTACACTCGATCTGCAGCTGAAACACTGCAGCGGTCCAAAAGACACTGCTGAGGAAACCAGGGACCCTGAAGCTTTGTTATACTGTGATTCTGCATGTTATAAAATATATTTATACTATATATTTTTTATTGTATACTTTTATTATTTTTATCTATCTACATTGAATATTAACTATCCATTATCCATTTCATACTGAATGATAACAGTTCAGGGTTCCCATAGTACATCAATTCAAGGACTTTTCAATGTCTTTTTGTTTGGTGAAATTCAAGGACGTAAAATTGGCATGTTTTGGTGTAAGACATTCAACATTAGACATAACAGGAGCCTCATTTTTACTCATGATCTCGTCAAGTCAAGAAATCATGTTCAAATCATTCACTGTAAAACTGAACACTGCTGCTACATCAACGCAAATATCCATCATAGTGTTTTCCTCTCGATGTGAAGTGATGATGTTAGGTCATACGATCAACTCCAGGTCGTCCACTCATTTTCAACTTTCAAGGCTTTTCAAGGCATTGCTGTTGGAGGCTGATCCAGGACCAGGGGTGTTGGCTGATGTCTGTCGCACTGTCCCTCGCACGCGACCGCCGCTGGTCCAGACAAAGACCCCTCATCAGACACTCATCATCCAATCCTCTCCTCCTCCCAGAGAGGAAACCCAGAGGGGGCCAGGATCCCCCATTGTTCATGCCGAGAAAGAGACGCAGGGGAGTGAAGAGTGAAGAGAAGCTGGAAACAATGGAGGCCAAGAAAGAGGCTATTATTCATATTCTCTGCTAATATCAAAGGATAAGAGGACAGACCCAGAGTCAGGGTCGCTAACAAAATGCTTTCCAATGCAGTTTATTGGTTACTTTTAGATTACAATGCCTCCAAATCTATATAATCTACTTTTACCACCATATTCTAACCATTATAAACCTTTATTATCAACCCTGGAAAACTCTTCTCTGAGTAATCCAATGTTTTGATGGGTCATGATGAGGACCGGGGACGGCCACTTTGTAATCATATCAACAAAGCTAGCATCAATTACTGGAAAACTGAAGGAACAGAGTAGATATTTTGCAATCCAACCCAGGTTGCATTGTGTGGACCCATGTTCAGGATATCACAGTACAGGAGGACATGAGGGCCTGTCTGTCTGAGGCCAAACCCAAACAGAGATCACGGCGCTGTCCCTCCCGGGGAGAGGAGTCCAGACTGCAGGCGCTGGGAGGACGGCGGGCCGGGCCTCTGCTGGAGACCAGGCTCATGGACTGTTTGTCTTTTCGTCTGCACTTTATATACATTTTGAGCAACTGGAGTCGAGTCAGCGAGCACAAAGGCAAGGTCAATAATGTGAAGTGATCCACCGGGTCAAAAGACTTGGTCTGACTCCAGCCATTGTCGAGCGGGTGTTTTTTTCAAAGCAAGCATGCAATCCCCTTGTCTGCACTCATGCTCAACTCTTGAGTATTTCCTGCAGAGGAAACAATAAGACAATAGCAGCGAGTGGCTTGGTGGTCAGCGTAATGAGAGGGCTATTCTAGGAAGTCAGGAGCCTTTATGATAGTATGTTTGGATCAAGTGTTGATCTGTACAGTAAGTAGAGGCATGTCGGTACAGCTCAGCGGCTTGCAGCGTTTAGGAAAAGTAGACCCGAGTTGTCTGTTTGAAGTAGATCTCAGAAAGATGCTTCCTGCTACGGTGGGAACGTTTCCGGATAACATTCATCCCTGGAAAATAAACGTCTCACAATCGGATGAAAGGAATTTAGATGCTAAATTACGTTAGCACTCCAAAACCAAAACACAGGAAAGCAGCGCAGCAGATGAGACGTATAGTCAGGTGAACTTCAGGATTCACATACTAAATCTGAGTCCACAACAACAACTGTTTGTTTTCATCATTTATCAAAAACCAATAAAAAAGTTGACTCAGTTGATTCTTCTTATTCAAGAAAACATTATTTAGAAATTACACAAATCAACATTTTTAGAGAAATGCTGATGGAATTGGAATACCTGAATATCTTGTTCAAACACATTTGTTAAGGTTTTCTTAAATTGTCAAACCAGATATGTCATTCAATATGAACATGTATGCTCCTCACACACCCTGTTTAACAACTAATACCAGATATTAACTTACTATGATCCTCTAAGCATTATCGTCGCTACAGCTAGCGCTTTAACTGTGAAAAAACGACTTCGGTGGAAAAATATTTTTGATTATTGATGAAATTATTTTTAAAATGATGTAATCTTGTTTGAGAAATATCATTGGACTAAAAATGTGTGTTAGTTTTTGATAAATGATGAAACAAAAGAGCTCTAGGTGGTGGACTCAGACGTTTTGACCCCACTGTATTACAAAGGTCAATGTGGTTTGTGGACATTTAAGGATGCAAACAGCTTTGCACACACACACACACACACACACACACACACACTCGCTGTGTGTGTTACCATACATTCCATGGTCAGATTATATACACCACAGTCTCCCTTATGAAACACTTCCTGCCCTCGTTGCTCTGACTGAGCCACAAGCGCTGACCCCTTATCAGCCCTGCTCAGCCTCTCTCTCATTGGTTATGAAACTGCCGTCCACATAGGCGCTGAGTGGAAACCAGAAGCCTGACCCTGCTCTCCCCCATTAAAGAATAAAATAACAAAAAACAGAGTGATAACAGCGTGGGGGCCTTTGTCTTTTTAATCCACAAGCGGCTGATTAAATTCCATCATTGTGATTCATTGTCCCCGTCCACCTCACCAGCACATCACATTCCACATCACAGACCGGACCCCAAGCACGCCAAGGTGTGGAAATGTTGTGCAGCCTTGAAAAGCAAGGTTGGTCGTCAAGGTTGGTCGTCAAGGTTGGTCGTCAAGGCCTTTGCAGGGGGGGAAAGCGTAGCAATCAAATGTCAAGGCAGATATGTGAACAACCAAGTGTATCCGGGTCTGAATTGTCGTGGGCACAATGAGAAAGGTTTTGAATGTCCGGCCTCGGGCAGGTCGATGATGAAGCGTCACGTACTGGATGCTTTTCTTGGACATTCTGCCACCCAATCAAAACAATCCACTTCCTGGAACCCGGGGTAGACACAACACGTCTTCTGCTTCTTTAAGACTGGTTGTTGCAGGAGAGCACGTACCAAGCAGCTTCTCCTCCCCCGTATGTCACGCCAGTAGGGGTGAGGCAGCGGGCCCTTTCTGACGACCCGGTCCAACCCGGTGTGAGCACCACCAGACACAATGGATGATGGGTAATAAGGGCCGAGTGGTAAGGCCTCTCTAGTCACAACTACTCTAGTTATTGTACTTTTACTTTGACTTCAGTACATTTTTAGAAATGTGTTTTACTTTAGTGAGTTTGATTTTTATGATGAGTTATTATGAGTCTGGACTAACCAATCAAATGATTTATTTATTATTTATTTAAGAACCACTTCAGATGGATCAACATTGGAATCTGTACAAAATCGTAATGATTTTCTGCTCAAAACTAAATTAGTACTTGAATGTTTCAGTGGGCTATTCCATCACTGGAGCAATTCTGCAGACATATTCTTAAGTACTTTTTCCTTGAGTAAAATATTTCCAAACTCTTTCCACCTCTAAGTAATCACAGGAGAAAGGAGGGAGAGGAGAACAGACATAAACTTGGAAAGAGAAACTGGAAAGACAGCGCGAGATTGGAGGGAGAGTGATGGTAATAGCAACGGCACAGAGGAGGTAGACAGCAAATGGATGGTGAAAGGGCTGAGATGGGGGGGGGGACATACAAAGGGCTGTTTGGATGTTATTGCCGGGGACCCTCTGGATCACTGCTGTGAGAGAGTGATGGTGGAAAGGCCCGAACACAGCCGCCGCAGTAACAAGATTAGGTAGATAGATACACGGAGGCAGTAAAGAACCTGTCTGAGGAAATGGAAACGGCACCCCCCGAGTGTTTATACTGCAAAACATTTTTATTTCAACCGACTGTTGAGTATGTACAGGAGAACAAGTTGTACATAAATAGGCAACAGTTATAAACATCAGCAGTTTGGCTGGTACAAAATTAAAAAAAGAACATATCATACATTATCTACAAGTGCCACTTTGGGTTTTGTACAACATTGTCTCTTGTTGGATTGTCCGTAATCCATTCACACCGTTATCCGAGTTGCACTGCACATGCAATCACAGGGGGTACATGGCGCGTATCCACGGAGAACACGTGGCATTTGTACAACGGTGGACCGAGGGGGCAGCGGTAGTTTATAAGCCTATGAGAGAGACGGGATTATTGAGCTGGGGGCATCTCGCTGCTGTGCGATGGCATTTTAAAGTCTAGGGGAGGATTGTTAGTTGCTGGGCGCCTCCATAGGTATTGCAGTACACGTGGCGTTATCCACCCGCTGTGATGATGATGATGGGCCAATCACAGAGCCCGAAGCAGAAAAAACAATTCTCACTCATCAAACTCGTAACGTCATCAATCATGGCACAGGCGTTAGTACTCAAATGCATGGCCGCTGTGCTGCAGTGGACGAATGTGTGTGAATATCAAAATACTATCCGAGGGTTAGTTTGTTCATGTCGTCGTCTGTTCTGGTGAAGACTTTGTACACGATGGCTATTTACAGTACAGGACAACAACTTCAGCCAGGTTGCAGCGATCATTAGTCTTCCAGTGCTTTGGATTTTTGTTGGCAGAAAAGTCTTTCTTTACACCTTCGTAACAGTAAATAAAAAGGTTTCCAACACACCATGTAAGACATTGCTCAGTGAACTGCTTCTCTGAACACAGTGTCACTTCTACTTAGGTCCTCACCCTTTTTGATCAAGACTCGCGAAGGGGGCTTGCAAAAGAATGTGACCCTTTATAAAGAAAATAAATTAATATAATGTTATACTAGTAGTACTCACATGCACAACCACACGGACCGACACCAAATACAGCAATACAACACTCAAATGTCACATCTCCTATGAACCGTATATGCAGAAACTGTCCCAACACCGTTTCACATCACTGCTGTGACAGCAGGTGAGTCGTCAGCAATAACTCACATTTGGTCCCTGAAATTGAGCTAAAACATTCAAATGACTATTATGGTCTATGTGAGGACAATCCAGTGGATAAAAGGGCTTTCAGATGACTTTTCAAATAGGAATCACTCTTACACTCTTAATTCTGGGGAAATGTTCCTGCAGGCCAACTCTCCTGCAGGTTATTAATAGAAAATATTATTATATGACGGTATCAAAACACTCATTTTTAACATTTTTCAAATCCACAGTCATCTTTCAATTCAGGCTACTTTTGCTAACCAATTTCTGTGCAATGTCGCCCCCTTGTGTGCTAAACTGGTACTGAAGGTGAGTCGTGTCAATTACATAACTCTTTAAAATACATGGCATTTACCTTTATAGCTGCACAATCTCACAGCACACACATTTAGGTCACAAATATGGTAGCAATTCTTTGTCAAACTCAGAGCAACTGCAGTATTGTGAAGTTGTACCACAGGTCTAGGGGCGATTTGACACCCATGCCATTGTGCAAATGTTTCTAAAAACCAAACAATTCATAATTACTAGCAATGATAACAATCAAACAAGGAAAATATGAGAAATAAAGCTAGGATGTGAGAGATACTTTGGCATTACAACCTAACGCTTCCCACTCTGGGTCTGGTGCAGTATACTAGTTCACTGTGAGCCAGTTAGGGAAACTGTTCTACTGCTGGGAGAATTCATGGACCAATTCAAGAGGCAGGTGGGAACTCTACCTACAGTACTGTGCAAAAGTCTTAGGCACCCTAGATGTTTTTAAATTTGGTCTTAGATGTTAGATGTGTTTTTCATTACTGCTCTTTATATTAAATGTTTTGATATTTAGAAACGTTTTAATTTCATTTTTGAAAGCATCTTCGCTTTACCACGGGTTTTTTTTGTGCCTAAGACTTTTGCACAGTACTGTACATCAAATAATAAGGTAAAAAAAATCAGTGTACCTTGTTATTCCTCAATACCAGCAGTAGAACTCAAACTGCTGTATCAACGAGATATTTCCTATGTATCTTGTTAATACAGGAAGTTCACAGATAATCCAGTACAGTATGCTTTACTACATGGTACTGCAGTCTTCCCTCTGAAACTAGACTATCAGTGTATAAAATCACTGGTACAATAACTATGTATACTGGATTCATATGGGTCACACCAGAATAGTATCATCGCACACTGTGCTAAAACAAGGCAGATCAATTTCAGTGCAATATGCAAGGTTAAACTTAAGGAACATGGGTTAAACAAAAAAGGAGAGCAAAAAAAAAAAAAGAGGGCGCCATATAAAATGGCTGTTGGAGCAGCAGTATCTGTCTGACCTTCTCCAGGGAGAGATGGCTTTCTATGGGGAATTTACAGCAGTGCAGACAATGTTATTAACACGAAGGTGGGCCAAGCAGGGATGGATTCCAACCTCACGCAGTAAATCTGCACTCGACTAGACACATAACACTCAGTCTGGAAACGTATCAGAGCTAACTCTCGAGCAGCAACACAAACAAGCCGGGGACTGCATCCCTCTCCACCACTACGCCGTTCTCCAACCCTGAATGTGGGAAACCTAATACTGATCTAATACGGACCAGACCTGAATCACACCGCCCACGGCATATTCAACCAAGTGCCCATTTTAATGCTTGCAGTACTAGGGGCTTTCTGTCTTGGCCTTCGCCTGTCTTGTTTAACTCCATGATCAAGAGTTTTTATTGGCACACGACGACACAATATCTCTACAAGACAAACTGAATAGAGCACAGATGCTGGTTATCTCCTCCACAACGTTCGACTGAGATGTCTACTGATTTTACCACTCAGACCTCTTAGGCAAAAAAGGGGATTTCCAACATGTAGAAAGTGCAAATTCAAGGCTGCGTCTTGCTTTCGAGTGGGTTGGTGAAACAACACTGCAGCAGCCATTAAACCAGAAAAAGGAATGATTATGATCATCTGTACTCGACAGTTGAGACCCAGGCGGCGAGGCCGACCTTAATACTGAAAAAGTGTTTTGCTGATGAACGCTGTCGGGTCGTCTCGCTCTCGACAACCTTCACTGCTCAACTTCTGTTCTCGCAGCAGCACCCTAAAGTGCTTGGCGATCACGAGATCATCACAAATAGTTACAGGTCGTCGCTGTTGTTTCACTTCGCTTTTTAAAAAGAGGTTTCCTCACAAGTGCAACAGAGAGCCTTCAAGAGTCAGTGGAGATGGCCACAAAGGCATCCGGATGTCCCAGAGAGGGCCGTTGGCACAAAGAACTGATAGAGCTCTGGAAACACCCAAGACATGGCTTTCAGTCCAGAATGTGGCATCACCTGACAGAGGCGGAGGATGTCGCCGTCTTGTCCACCGAAGAGGAGGACAGGCCTGCATTGAGTTCCCTCTAAATTGTGGCGAGGGGCTCTTGTGATTGCGGCAGTAACAGAACAGAGACACTAGGGGGCTCTCTCCTGCATCCAGCCCCAAACGTCCAAGAGCATTTCCACCTTCTTCTTCTAAACGTGAGCACCCATGAGTCTCTCTGGCCGGCTCGGGGTTCGTTCCCCCCGCCCCGCCCCTCGCCTCTCGTCTGTCCTTTGATTGGGCCGAGTCTGTCCATGTGGGGGGGGGGGGGGGGGTGGCGCTCGCCTCACAGAGTGGCCAGGATGCGTGAGAAGGAGATGATGACGGAGAGGGTGGTCTGGCCCACGCCGAACACCAGAGCCTGCAGGGGGGCCATGTCCTTCCCCGCCACACGGTACACCCCCGCCACAGCCGCGCCTGTGGGAGAAAACACACATCATGAGCATGAACACACACACCGAGTAAACAGATGGGCAAGCGGACAAACACGCCTGTCAGTCAGCGCTTGCCACCATTACCACAGACTGTCTGTTTGCAATGAGGAAGCACAAAGGACAAACACATCCTTCCTTCGTCCTTTCTCTGCGTGAGTGCAGCTACCGCCGGGAGTCGAGCGCTCGGTCCAAAAGCCGATGCCGTTTTTGCGTGTGAATGTTTGAACAGTATTCATCTGTGGCTCCACACAGCTAGTGGGGGTGTCATTGAATGTCTGCCCACATACTGTGTTGACTCGCCACTCTTCCTATGCGAGTTAGTCACGCTTTTCCTCTCCATATGCCGCTTGGAGCATCGCCATGGAAACAGACGGCAACAGAACATCGCAAAGGAAAGTTTAGATTTTTTTTTTTTTTTTTGGTTTTGTTTTTTAATCTCTAATCTCGGGATCGACAGAGAGCGGCCTAATTCTGGCAGAATAAATAAAACCCGAGGGATAACGTTGGCTTTAAATGTTGACCTCTCCTTCACTTCTGCTTGGCTGAGACTGTCGCCTCGATCTGCCCAGATGAGTTTGAGCCAATCTGGAGTACACATGAGTGGGGGGGGGGCACCCAGTCAATAGTCTGCTCTCCCTGCTTGCCACACATTAATAATAAAGTGTCTTTCTATTTCGGGGCCGGCTTGCATCTGTGATTGAGAGTGATTCATTCAGTGTGCCCTCAAGAGCTCCTGTCCTACGCTCAGAGAGAGATTTAGGTCTATTTACACACCCCGTGACCTCGCTCTGTCGCAGCGAGGAAAGACAATGTGAGGCTCAAATAACTTGTGCACCAGAGTGTGAATAATGCTGGAGAGAAATGGCGGTATCAAAAAATTAAAAAAAGGTAGCCAGAGAGTGCAGACAGTGAGGCAGACAGTGACGCAAACGTGTGTCCTTTTACAGACGGCGGGCAGACAGGTAGACGTAAACACAGACGGGCTGGGGCGCCACGGGCTGGGGCGCCGCGTGCTACATCAGCAGAAATGCACATAGGACAAGGAGACAGGAAGACCTGCTGTCTCTCTCCCCCTCCCTCCCTCTCCCTCCCGTCTCTCTCTGTCAACTCCTGTCTTCCTTTCGTTGAGAGGAGTTGACACAGAAAGTCCCTACATCCCTCTCTCTCTCTCTCTCTCCTCTCTCTCTCTCTCTACGTCAACTCCTGTCTGCCTCTGGTTGACCGGGTGTTGAGCGCTGTGAGGTCGGTTTAAAAAAGGGGATGAAAAAGGGGAGCGCCGCCGGACTTACTGGTGATGACGCCTCCGGAGAGGGAGGCCAGGAAACCCACGCTGACCAGCACCAGGGTGATGAGGCGGCCCCTCTTGTGGCGCTGCAGCATGACCAACATGAGCAGCCCCACCGCCCCGTGGACGAAGAGCGAGGAGAAGAGGCACCACAGGAACACCCAGTACCACATCTCTGACAGGGGGAGGACAGAAAACACAGACAGGGAGGTTGATCAGACACAGCCCCAAAACCAAGCACAGTTGGACTACAGGATGTCCACGTTTTCCAAGAATGTCTGACTGAACAGATGGGTGATTCGACAGCTCCGAGTCAAGAGGCCCTGAGAGATGCACAGCACTGTAAGCAGAGTATGTGCGCTGCATACTGCTGGTGGTTCGGCTGGTTGAGATAAGATGGGATGAAATGTATTGATCCCCAGCAGCAGGGGAGAATAGGATAGACAGGAATAAAAAAATGAAGATGAAAGATAACTTCACACTAATACATTTCATTGGTTAGAAAGGATTCCCGCCACGTTGACAGATTTACAGGCAAATTTACAGATTACAGCCCAGAACGCACAGCAGTCACACCTCTGTGGGGCGGGGAGGATTTCAATCCACCGCAGCCACAACCTCAGTTAGGGCTCATCAGGAAGGCAGCCGAGCATGAGAATACACCAGGAGGTGAGATGCATGAAACCGCTCGGGGTGAAATTCCAGTCTGAACGCGAGGCCGGAGCACAGAGGGGCTGTTTGGAGGGGTAAATGGAGAATCTTGCATGAAAGAATACCTGACGTGAGCGTTTTGTGGCGATTCGAGGCATTTAAGGGAATAGTAGTTTTATAAACAAACAATTCAGCGTTACTAAATCAGTAAAACTGAGTAATCACATTCTTGCTTACTCTGATTACCACTGCAGAAACAAAAACGCTGACGTTGTTCAATTAAACCCAAATCGCCAACATTCATCCAATTAAACAGAAGTGTTATCTCTGAGAACACATAGCGTGCACCCCCAAAGGGCCCAGACAGCCCTGCCTTAATAATTGATTTTGGGGCAAAAAAAACAAAAAACAAAACAGCAAACAGCTTTACAGAGGAAGTAGGCTGGACCCAATCAGAGGTCAGCCTGTAGAGAGAGTCCTATTCAAGTTCTCCCTCCTCCTCTTCCTCCTCCTCGTCCCTCTCTTCCTCTTTTCGCGGGCCACCAGGCTCTCACAGAGGCTTTGCATAAAGAGCCCTGGCCTCATCGCACTTTGCCAGTGAGGGGCTTTGCTTGGCACCACTGGCACAGTAGGAGCAAGAGGAAAAGCCAGCTGGCCAAGAGATTATTCTAGAAGGAAAAGAAATGGACCGGGGGGTGTTGAAGGATAAGAATGAGTCTTAACCAATCCAAAGGGATGTCAAGTAAAGTCTGTTTTTGTTGGATGTCGGGATTTAAACAGGAAATGTGATTGTTGTGTGATGGAAATATTTGCGATAGTTCTGTAAACCAGTAAGCCCCATTCTGCTCCATACCAACCCGCCCGGAGGGAAGCCTTCAGCGTATCCGTTTAACCTTGTTGTCCCACAATCTACTGAGTGCCCACCTCCAGTATTGATCCGGCCGTCAGCCGTCAAAGCCAGGCGGAGAGAGACGTGACAGCACGGGAACACAACGCCTCTTTGTCCTGCCTGACTGGCCACCACAGACAGTGAGATCACCCTGCCAAATCAGGGCACAGTGACGCTCCCTATCTATCCCTCTACCACCACGTTCCCATCACCAATCACCCATCACCCACCCAGCCATGGGGGGAGAGAGAGAGAGAGAGAGAGAGAGATGTCTGAGACGGGACAGGGATGGGATAAGACACAGAGAGATGGACTTAAGCCTGGACGCATTTACAGAATGACTCTACATAGGAACTAGTAAGGGCCAGAGGAGGACATGTCACACCTCTGTCACATGACCAATAGGAGTGGCACCACACTATTTACAGAGCTACTTACGGGCAGGGTGTGAAATGAACACCCGGCAAGCGCCAAATACCAGTCAAACTTTGGTGGAGAAATCAATAAGGTTCGCCTGTCTCACTGGCCGGTAACTTTTCGAGACGATAGCATTTGATCACCTCGGTTTAAACTGAGTTCTGCTGCACCTCATGATGAATTTCAAACTTGATCTGGCGTGTAAGTGCAAGTTTTACATTAACACGCAGTTCCTTATTCTATAAATGAAAGTAGCGGTAAGGGTGTCAGGAAAGAGGCATGTGTGTGTGTGTGTGGGTTGGCGGGTGAGAGAAAGCGATCACAGTTCAGAAAGGATACCGAGGGTGAGAGATGTCTGTGTCGTGTTCAGAGAAACGACCCGAGACAGTTTGAGGACAGCGTTAGGTTCTGCTAATCCCGTACCGCCGACCGAAAGTCTTTGTCAGCACGGCAGCTTAAGGCCTCGCACGTCGACACAGAGCACAAAAGAGGAGGGAATTATGTTTCCGGTCCCTCGATAAGAGGTCAGATTTCCCCACGCAAATCAGAGACTATTGCAGAACTGTCTTGTAACACACCTCCAGGAAAGAAAGCCCCATGACAAGCACCGCAAATCTAAGGTGAATCGACTCAAAGTGTTCAGCTACAGTATGCCCGTTTTCAATACAAGTGTGCATGTCTGTGTGTGTGTGTGGGTGTGTGTGTGTGTGTGTGTGGGTGGGTGCGTTTCATGTGATATTGAAGTGAGGACTCCTCTTTAAGCGAAGAGAAGAACCTGAGAGTGATAAGGTAAGGGATGTCTGCTAGAAGTCAACGGCATGGCAGTGAAATCCAGATCTCTCGGCCAAGTCTGGTGACGCCTGGTCTCCTGAATCTGACGTAGCAGAAACGCAGAGCATGCAACTAAAAAGGTATGAGCAGAAGATACATGTTGTGTACAGCACAGTACAGTACAGTGCAGTACAGGACAGTACAGTACAGGACAGGACAGTACAGTACAGTACAGTACAGCGCAGGACAGGACAGGACAGTGTGTCTCTGATTGTCCCCACATATCTGCAGACAAAGTGGAAAGTGGAAGTCCCTTTGTTGAAGCAACCCTCTGGGGTCTGAAGAAAGGGCCATTTCTTCAAAATGCACATCCGCTTTAGGAATGTATTGCTCCAGTTGTTCAGGGCATCACATACTCTCCACTGACCTTATCTAATATCTCAGGAGGTCGTTTTTCACCTGGCTGGTAAGCTATAGGGTGGAGGGGATCAGATGGCAGCTCAGGGAGCCCTGCCAAAGTCTGGCTGCCGACTCCACACAGTTTTCCATTTGCTTCTGCTTCCGCAAACTTCTACATGCGCATCAGCTTCCTGCTGAGTCAGCATCATTAACTACCTCTTCAGTTTTTGCTTGATGTGTTTCCCAACACAGGATGTCAGGTCGCTCGCACGAAATGGCCCTGTGCCATGTCGGCTCTTTGCTGTCGAGGCTCTTTTATCTTGTGGTCTCTTGCATGTGACAGACCAACTCCTGTTGTTCCTTTCCTTTATTTTTTTTTTAATTGTCCTAACCCTTTCAGCATTTCCAACCATTTAGAACCAACAGCCCGGAAATAATGACAACGTTTTTAACCCAGTGTTGTTTAGATGGTGGCCGGCAACCTCGCTGTGTCAAGTTCTTAATGAGGAAAAAGTATGGCCTGCTCGTAGAGGAAGACCCCTACCTCACTGTCCTCTGTAGCAAGAGCTGGCATTTGATATTAATGCAACATTAATGTTCCAGCTACATATTTATAGTGGGTCTGGATCAGAAGCACACCAACACCAGCCAGTATTTCAATGCCGCACCACACAAAAGCATATTGATGAAGCTGTGGATGTACCTCATTATCCTCATCCTCACTATTTCTAGAGTCCAGACCTTCCCAGACAGAAATCCTATCCCAGAGTTGGGCATGATGACTCTAATTGCCCCTGATTACTTGCCTGCAGGACAAAGGAAGGGGGCTGAGGCTGGAGCAGAGATGACACTTCATTTACTACACAGCCAAGCGCATTCACGCAGCAGAAAGATTAATTAGCCGCATGTTGTGATGTTATTCATGTCGTTCACTGACTCCGGCACGCATGGACAGAGGAGTGGCATTTTAGTTGTGGCCCAACATCACACTCTCCCAGATTTACTCACCGGTGGGGGGGCTGTAGTGATAGAGAAATAGACACACATTCCCTTGAAATGGGAATGAGCCTGTCCTTTCCTGTTCACTAGGCTTATGTGTGCTGATAGCATCGATAGGTTTGTGTCTATCACATCCCGGTTAATCCCCTTTAAAATGGACGCACAAAGATGCCCACACCGACCGCTATAGGCGATACAACTGTACAGTAGGTTGGTAGATGTTGGTGAGTTCTGTCTTAACGGGGTGAACATTGAACACGTCATACAGTACAATACCGGGAGCCCCTATTATTCAGCATACCTGTGAAGTGTTGCAGCGTCGTGCCTTGCACCCAAAGGCTCAGCACTTGCTGCACCGATAGATTAATAGAATAATCCCTGTTCGTGTTCATGTTTCTGCCGCCGCCGCCGCCGCCGCCGCCGCCCGGGTTCGCACCCCTCTTTATCAAATAGCTGTACGTGGCTTTGGACGAAGACATGGAGGAGACCGGGGTGGCATGAGGCGGCTTTCCCCGGCGCGGCTCTCCTCTACCGGTGCCTCTGCTTCGGTTTCACGTCCGTCTCCGCTCCGGGATGGGAAGGGCCACCGGCTGGTCGGTTCATTCTCGGCGGTGTCGGCGGCTGTATGGAGGCCATGATGAGGATGGCAGCGGGATCGCAGCGCACACGGTCGTCCTACATCGGCCAGCCTCGCTACATAACCCTTAAAGGGACCGTCGCCCGCTTTAAAGGGGGGTTTACAGTAATAATATTGAAGCCACTTATGAATGGGAAACAAAAGATGAGGCAGAGGCGTTTGTGCTGAAAATGTGCGTAATAATTTGGGTAGCTACTCACACAAATCGTTAGGCAGCAGCATCCTTGCTCGTAGCTATTTTACTTGTTGTTTTAATAAAACACACAATTGAAATAAAGAACGAAAATGATCCAAAAATCGTGTTGTTGTTGTTTTTATCAATATTCATTCAATTTTGTTTCTGTGGGGTTTTTTTCCGCCAAGCAAAACAGTTCTTGAGCAGCAGCCAAACAACGTGGTTGCTAAGCGACACTTCAGCACCGGTATGAGTGGTGATTTTCGGTTAGCGCATTAATATTTACATGACCTGCGGTCAAAGGTGTGCTTTTACAACGGCTTCGAACGTGACTCAGCCAATCACAGCTGAGGACCGGAACTATTCGTTTTGCAAAATATTAGTTGAATAAACATCCATCTAATAAGTCTTTTGTACTCATTAACCCGTTGTTTAAAGAAAATCAGCAAAAGCCATTCATAACTGTCGGGTTACTATCGGGGCGTAGCCCGTGACGACGGATCGATGCAGGAGCTGTCCGCGGTGCTGATTCGCTCCTTCCGCGTCGCCCCCAAAACGCCTGATAAATGAAATGATACGATAGGATGGGTGTTGGGAGGGCGCCAAGTTTAAAATCTGCAGGTTAAAAATGAATGGTTCGGGACAGTGGCAGCTTCTGGGGGGAAAAACAAGACGTACCCGAAGCCTGACTAACATAAATCTTCATTTAGACATTAATCATAATGTTTGGGCTGAGGTGGAATGTAGACCTCAGTGCATCAGTTATAATGTGTTTTTTCAGAGATCAGCTAAACCAGACAAATAGCATACACTGGTCTGTCAGCCTCAACAGAATCAAGACAGATTCTGAGAACACACTTTTAAATAGTGTGATGTTTTATAGTCCGAAGTCTTTTTTTTTTCCACACAATGAGCGTCAGAAAGTTGGAGGAGGGAGGGAGGGAGGGAGGCTGAGTGTTATGTGGACTCTGAATGTTCTGGCACAATTCTCCAAGGAGTGCAGTATTTTAAGACGTGTCCCAGTTCAGAGGTATGAGGGTGAGAAAACGTTTGACATTTGACATCTTTTGAGTGTACAGAATATTCTCTAGATGTGAAAGGTTAACAGTGTAGGATTTAATAGACTGGTCAGTCATGAGGGAATCGCTCAGAGGATAATCTATAGGCTGTACACTCACATGTCCCGAAGCAGGGGCACCTATTATTTTAATAAATAATAAACAATATAGAAAGTGGCATAAGACAATATATTAGTCATCTGCGTGGTAATCTGTGGAAAAGTATTGCAAGTACACAATAATACTGTGTAGATGCATGTTTAATGCAGTTATAGGGATGTAACAATGCAACGTAAGCACAAAGCGCACAAATGTGATTGTTTGTACTTACACTGTGTTGTTGCACCCAAATTATTGTGTACTTTTAATACTTTCCACAGGTTTACTCAGGTTTGTAAACTGTGATAACACCATTGTAATGTAAACAAAGTGTTTTAAGTGTTCAAGCAGGCAACTAAAGCAACAGGAACAATAGGTACATTTTGCCATTTTGGTGATTTATCCTACAACTTTTTCCATTAACTTTTTATGCACTGATCATTTTTCATTGTGCCATGTTCGTTTCAAGCATCTTTCTGTTGGCATTTTTTAAGCCTGCTGGTCTCTTTAGCTTTAGTTCCTTAGTTGTATCTGGGGCTCATCGGTGTCTTTCATCCCACAGTGTAATCCTATTACGACTTGTCACCAGTCATCCCATGTAAGCTACAAGATCTGTAACAAGTTATAACATGACATAATGAAGCCTGGTATAAAAAAGGAACTTCATTATTAATGTTTTTGCACTAATGTATACGTGAAAAGGTTTGTAAAAAGCCTTTATTCTTTTGGCTACTAAGACTATCACATGTTCACCTAGGTGGTCATCATCATGGTCACAGTGTAAGTAAGGATGTCAGGACATCAATAGTTTAATCAGCAGCATATGATGGGTTTCATTCTAAAATGGCATATATCCATTTTGGGATAAAAAAAAAAAAAACTGTTCCCCTGACATTCACTGTTCAATATTTCTAAAATACAGCTGCTTTTGTCATCCAATATGTTACTATTTTGCAAGCAAAAGCCCTAAGATAACTGATAACTTCAGTAATAACCCATAGTGGTTTATTGTGGTAGGTTTCACATTTTTCAGTAGGTGGAAATCTCACATTGTTGAAGATGGTTAGACCTCCAGAAGTGTACAATGTATAGAAAGAAAATTACTAAATGTAACAGAGAGTTTGTAACTTTTTCCCACTGTGCAGTTGTGCAGTCTCCACTTTTGAGAGTTAAGCTTCTATATAAAAATGATGCCTACGTCACAAGCTAAGATTTAACCCCACAGCCGGTTTGATGTATTATTCTCTATTTTCTCCCACTGTGTCATACTGGGGCGGCTGTTCTTTGGTGCCCCATGTCAAATGATCTGGAGGGTCCTTATGGCTGAAATGAAACGTGTTGGTGCTCTGTGGGTGGGGGAAGATGAAGGAGCAGACACATCAGTGGTCATGGTCGTGGGATGAAAGAGCCCTTTGACCTTCCCACAGCTCGCCGCATCTTTGAATCGATCTGAACCGCAAAACTTTAACAGATCTGAGGGCAAAAGACTAATTTACTTCACACTATTGCTCGCCATTTAGTTTACTATCCGCAAAATGACCTCTGATACAGGCTGTGAAAGATAATTAGGATGGATTGGATATATTCATCACGATATGGCCTTTTGATTTTTTTTTCCTCATCCTCAAAGGAATTCAGTGTTTATTGAAGGGAGATTTTTTTTTCTGCAAGTGGAAAACAAACAAGTTATTACCATATCAAATGCAGTCAGACCGTGTTTTGTAGATTTAATGAACCGCTAGCTGACTGCTAAAATAAAGGTCATACCAGAATTAGGTCAGAAACATCATTAACAAGCAACTGACAGATTAAAATGTCACCACTTTTCCTCTTTGAAAAATATATTTGCTTGCTATCTTGATTGGGTGTTTCCCCGCGTTGGCCAGTAGGTGGATTCCTTTCTCCACTTTTCCAGCATCACCCCGCCTGTAGTTTTCCATTATGGGGCCTGGCTCGGCTTTTGTAGCAACTAGAGATGTCTACAACAAAAGGTTAGGAGGGTTTGGATGAAAAGTTGAACATTACCCCTGTATGATTTATTTCCACTTTTGTTTTTCGTGACACACAGTACTCGTTCTCTTCATGTGCTGCTCTGTCGTTCCGTACTTTTGAGCGGTGAATCTTTGCGTCTGAAAAGCGAGGCGTAATCTGCACGACCATGTGAATCCCCTTTTCCCACGAGAAATGACAAATGTTTTTGTCTGAAATGGGGATTTCTGGGGGCAACATGAGAAGTCACTGTATCCCGGACAGATTCTTGCTGGCATTGTGCTCGCCCACAAAGTCAGCCTGAGGTTCTGCACGGACCTGCAGCATTTTGGACCTATTATCTGACTTTTTTTTTGATCTCTTGTATATTGAGCCATTGTATATTTTTTCTGGGTGTAATTGAATCTGCAAGGTGAGATATCACCCAAAATGCTTTCACTCCCTTGAACCCATTCATCCGTGGCTGCTGTGGTCTCTCAGCCATTCTTTCTTTCCCCCTCTTTCTCTTTTTTCCCCTGCCTGGTCCCCCTTGGGCAGATGGCCTTGACTCAGGTGAGTCATCAGCAGAGCCCCTCATCTGGCTAACATCCCTGTTACAGTGAAGACATTAACTGGAACCAACCGACTGTGTGATGACTCAAGACATCGCTGCCTTACTATTAGTCATGCAATCCTTTCCTAGCTAATTTTACACTTGCTTTTTTTTTTTTTTAAATCTAAGTGTGGTTAAATAACATATTTCTGGCTGGGGAAATTTCTATAAATAAATCGGATTAAAAGTGTTCAGCGGGTGAATGTAAACAAACTAAACTGCTTTTGTCTTGTACAATACTGAGCCGAAAGCAGCTACTAAAAAGTCAAACAAAGTTCACAGAGGCAGGTACTCCAGTTCCTTTTGTAGTAAGAACAAGGAGTTCCCATGGGATCACAAGCAACGTTATGTAGCTCACCTTTGATGGCTGTCTAAAGGCAGGTGTTCACGAGTCCCCCCTCTGTATATCACAGTTTAAAGAACCACTTTGTTTGATGTAGCAGTTTTTCTGAGGGAGCGAACCGGGTTTGATCTCTCCCTTTGCCTTTACATGAAAATACCTGCACCTGAGAGACCAGCGCTTGACCACAACTAGCGACCACACCTGCATCTGACCACATCTGGCCCCAGGATGCACTTGTCTCGAACAAACACCCTGTCCACCCCCCCCCTATGCTAACTCCCAACCACTTCTGTCTTTTGTTGTTTCTGTTTGCTCATAATTCTTATTTGAAAACTCCAGATCAAAATATAATACCTGGATTTTCATTTGTCAGGAGAGATTTCGTGTTGTTGGATCCACGTGCGTCATAGGAAAAGACAACACAACCTCTGCTTGGCATTACAGGAAAATTATAGAATTGATTACCAACTACTTATTGGAAATATTATAAGATCCTGTTTCCTCGAAGGGTTACGTGAAAAACCCAGCCCCGAGGCAACGTAGTTCCAATGAAAGCCAACTCAACCTTAGCTGCTAGCTATAATAGTTTTGCTAGGGTGACTCATTGCAGCACAGAGAGGAGGCTGTTTCATGTTGCTGCATGTGGGTGGATTTGGTCTTTCATGGAAGAATCTGTTCCTGAGGGCACACATTTTCTCTCTTGGTCAATGTCAAATCAGTGAGTTAATCATTGCCGGAGCCCTATCATTTACTTGTCCTTATTAATAACGCTTTACTTTGATGGTGTTGATCCCAGAGGAACCGTGTTGGATTGTTTTGAGTGTGTTGGAGTGTTAAGTTGAACAACATTGAAGGGGATGTTTAACTTTATATCACTACAGCAAGCGGGAGGACACCCACACAAGAAGATGAACAAACAGATGTTAGAAATGCTTAACTTTTATTACAGCTTGTATATCTGTGCTTCACTATAACACGCCTGACGAAAGAGAAGGAATTGGGGGCCAGCGGTGTTTGGGTAATAACACCGTCATTCCCAGAAGCATAAAAATTCCCAGCACATTTTGAGTCAATGTTCCCGCAAGCAGCCAAAATCCTCCAGTCTCAACAGGCCTATCAGCGTCTGGGATCTGGCCTAGGAGTGGGGATACAATGACCCATATAAAACCTCTGTGTAGATTACACTCGGGCTATCAAGACACTTGGCTTTTTCTACTGCAGCCCTTTTCAAAGTCAGGGAATTCCAGGTAAGCTATGAAAGGCAGCGGTGTCTGTTCGATGGCACTCAGCACGGCTTTATCAAGCGGCATTGAGATATTTACGGTTTCCACTGATAAGACATCCGCTGTTTTGTGACATAAAGCTCTTGAATTGCCAGCAAAGACCTCCGCTGAGATAAAGGCCCTCATGTTTACTCAAGGGCCAAGCGTCTGAGTACAGGAGACGGGAATGATGATGGATGGCAAAATACCTCAGCAGTACCCAACAGACTCAGCCAAACACCAAAGACAATCAGGGGCAGGTGATGAGATGTGAGTGTTTACCGAGAGAGGTGTGATGCTGTCGGATTCCCCTGTGTCTCGTCACCTGACGACTGAAATTTCATTTTGTAAACTGATTGTAAACTCTCTATCTTACCGATCTGACAGATTTAAGGATCACTCTGCGTCGTCACTCCGTCAGTGTCTGTCTGCGGCTCGGCGATGCCATCTTCACCGATAAGACGCCTAAGAGACTGTCCTGCATCAGACAACTTCCTGTCTGCATTTTCAACCAAGAGGGGGGCGATTTGTTTGTGTTTGTGTTGAGTGGGTATGAAACATCCAACGGGTGTGTAGCCTACATGCTTGGCACATCCTGACATAATACTATTTATGACTCCATACAAATATTTATACTGACTTATAGAGTAGGTTATCCTCCGACCTTGTGAGTCATCCTTTAGGCCGGCAACAGTGAGACTAAACAAAGCCTCTGTCGTTCGGGCCCCTGATTCATTCACGGAGGCTCGTATTTTCCAGCGCTATCTTTGTGCGTCTATTCATTTTCCAAAACAAAACGTACTGTACATGCATATACTGAGCCCGGGCCACAGTCACTCACCTGATAAAGAGCACCTCACCCCCGGTTGGACCTGCCCCGGTCACACAAAGACAACCGCCCAGCTGTACTCCTACCAACTCATTGCACTAAGCTTGTGAATGCCCCCGAAACACAATACGCTTCCCCCTTCAGATGGAGTTTCAGTCCTGCTCGGGTGTCTAAACAGACCGGCGGTGACACATTGCGCTGAATGGTTTAATCTCCATTACTCATTATAGACCACTGATCAACTTTCGTTTGACGCCTGGTTTCGTTTAATCAAACAAGAAGCCTGGGGCAGGTTAAAATGTTTTCCACTCCAGGTGAACCGAGGACTTGTTCAAACAATGCGGCTCTTTGGAGCGACACGGTGAAATAGAAATAAATCTCTTCTATTAATTATTAAAGACAATTCAAGGAGTGCCAGATAGATGTGGATACTGATTTATTTGTAGATAGGATTATATACAATTATATCACAGTATCATTGGAATACAAAGAAGGTAAAGTAAGGTTATCTCAGTATCGTTTATCACACTTGAGTGGTTGACAAACAAACGCATTTATCTTGAAGTACAAAAACTAACCAGAGTCTTACGCTTGCCATGACATGATGTACGGCTACAGAGTTTGACTTCAGGCAAAGCCGCCATAAATCTTGATAGGAAACAAAACTGAGGAAAACTAGGGGAGGAAATCTGACGCTCACGAACCACAAATGATGACGGTAGTGTTTTTCCTCACTGGTATACATGTTACTGTACCTATTATAGTCACATTTGTTGTTATTGAGGAAGAAATATCTCTCTTGAAGTCAAATGACACTACGCAGAATACACACAGAGTATATTCTGACATAGTAAAAGTTCAGGATCTTACCAGGTTCCCTCCTACCAGGATCCCAAGTTACCAGGTTCTTCTCAGGCATGTACGTACTGGACGGGCACCTTCACCAAGTTGCCTCCATATAAGGCTGCTACTGCTTTGTTGCGTAACTCACACCAGAATTGCTAAACAGTCAGAGAAGAATTAGGAACACATTTTGTATTTATTTTTGTATTTTTTACGAGCATCTGTCTGTGTCGTGTCGAGCGCTGGGTAAACATTGTTCCTTGGGGTTTCTTGAGCGCGCCCGGGGAGCTGATGTCACGAGCGCCGAGCGGTGCCAGTCCACCATGCAGCAGCACAAATTACAGGGCATCACCAACACCACTCAGTCACACGGGGTACACAGACAACAAAACATATTTCTCTCTGGGTGCTGCGTGATGGCGCTTTTGGTCTTTTCCATCTCTGACTTGAATTTGAAAGGAGATGTGACACAAGTGGCAATGACACAAACTGATGTGTGCAAATAGAATAAATGTTTCATAATAAATGGAAAGAAACAGACAGCATGTTTCTGGGTTGATTTAGGCCCTTCTGAGAGCAGGATCATGGTTCAGGTCACATGGAAACCTTCAGTGATGAGACAAATTGGTGTTCAGTAATCCCAAAAGTGCAACCAGAATGTGCAGGCCCATGTTAATGTTAATGGCACTAAAACTGGAGATAAGGTTGGGATGAATATGTGGGATATTTCCTTTTTTGAATCATTTTAGAGCAAAAGATCATCTGTTTTTTTTTTTTACCGTAAGCAGACGAGCCACTTTAATCCAATGTTCACAAAACATTTGCTTCCTTGAGCTGCACAAACACAACATAGTGTCAAAACTGCACAAAAACAGTTGTCAACTCTTTCTGTTTGTCTTCACCCTTTTTTTGTCGCTCTGCCTTCAAATATTTAAGGAGGGATCGGGTAACAACAGATGCCATCCCATCTCGTTTTAGCCCATATTTTTTGCATGCATGTGGTGGTGGCGCTCCAGTGGGGGTTTGTTATGCATCCTGGCCGAGCGACTTGATGGGTCACAGTTCAGCGGTGCAGCTTCAAACGAGGAAGTAGGGAGGCCCTGGCATGGATGGCTGCCTCTTCCATCTGCCCTTACCTGCAACTCCGGGGCCCTGTAATGGTGGCGGCTCTATCGCTTACAGGCCCCTCGGTGTCTTTCATCAGCAAAGAGCACAAAGTACCCATGGATCCTTCAAACGGCACCGCAGAAACGAAATGGGCTCAAACACAAAGGACGAGGGCTACTACTCTTTCACAGCCCTGAGCCCTCCGCTGTCCCTCAGAGAGTATTAGAAACACACGGGCTTTCTGGTCGGGGTGCAGTCGGCCCATTCAGACAGAGCCAGGACACCGGGGGCTCAAACTGTGTTGGAAAATGTTTTTTTTTTGTGTGTGTGTGTTGAGCAGAGACATTCCAAGGCATGAAGCGTCCCCCTGATATGTTTAGCAGCGTGCCCTACCTCATCGCCCCGAGAATGCTGGGTATTCTCTTGATCTGGGCTGAGCTCAAGGGGAAGGCATGCAAGCCTGATCCCAGGGTCACTGGGCTTAAGAGCTGACGTGGACACCACCCAGAGGAGTGTGAGGAGAGAGACTGACTGACTGACTGACTGACTGATGCATGTGTGTGTGTGTGTGTGTGCATGCTTGTTTGTTAGCCTGCCTGGCTGCTCATCTGAGTCAGAACCTGTGGTATTTCAACCGGCGGTGACTCAGGTCCAGAGGTATGAGCCGGTCTTCATGCCTCCTCACACAGCGAGACCTCGGCTGGCGGGACGCGGTCCATAACGCTCCCTGGAGGCGGCGGAGGTACTCATCTTTTCCTGTAATCACCGAAGTGGCAGAACCAGCCGGCTTCGTCAGCTGAGGAAAAGCAGGTCCAGGAGAAGGGCTGCAAGGAGTCCCTGCCAGAGGAAAGCTGGTTGAGGTGTACGCTTGATTGGCCACAATGTAGAACTTGTCAGGTGAAAACCTTGTAACTCTCAAGTTTGGTGATTTTCAGGTTTTAACTTCAATTGAAGGGCTACATGGTCCTCTACAGGATGAGACAGTTCTACAACCATTGGGTTTCATGGAAGCCTTTCAAAACCCATCGGATAAACTCAAAAATGCATCAGTGCCAAGCTAAAAACAAGGTTGTTTTTCTTAGTTCTTGAAAAGTTGACATTTTGGAGATACAAGGTTTTCACCCAACAACAGCAATATGTTTAATACAGTACCAGCACTGTAACCAGGAAGCCAGATGCCCATAATAGCAGGGTTCCCTTCATAAATCCCCCCCCATTCAGTGAAGGATCCACCCTAGTGGCTCACCAGCCCGGCATCACATCCTAACTCCATGGCACTTCTGAACCCCAAGCCGCAGAGCTTTCACCAGCAAGCCCCCGTGGAAAAATCAAGCTGGACACGCCGAGAAAGGCCCAGCTTTTGTGGTCATGGCAAGGGAAACATGATTGGATAAACATACGGCGGAGCCTCGGGGCCCGGTTTAATCAGGGCCCCGGTGGTGATGGGACGGGAGGCAGTGAGGTTAGGCAGCCGCTGGGGTTTTTTTTTTTGGGGCTCTGCAGGGCACATTCTGTTCCTGTGTGTGTGTGTGTGTGTGTGTGTGTCTGGACGTCTTGGCGGGCCAGCGGAGCCAAGGGCTTCACAGAAGATGGAAAAGGACGTGTGTGTGCATGTAGAGCAGTAGGCCAGGCAGCAGAGACATCCTCAGCACTGTTTATTAAAAACAGGCCTAATTATCCAGCCTGCCTGAGCTATTTTAGACGACAATGAGTGGGGAGCAAAGTGGGCCATGTGTGTTTGAGGAGGAAAGTCACTCACCTTGTAACCCGGGCGACGGCGTGTCCCCCAGGAGAAAAGCCTTTCAGTTATAGCCAATCAATACGCATTAGTGTATTAGTTCCTGTTTTGGATCTGCAGCCAGTGGTGCTCCTGAGAACGTCAATACACCGCTCTCTCCGGTGCCAGTAGGTGTGTGTGTGTGTGTGTGTGTGTGGTTTGTGTGTGTGTGTGTGTGTCTACGTGCATGTCACCGCGTATCTTTCAGTTGATTCATACGATAGCGGGAGATGTGGAAAACCAAGACACTGGAAGTCACGAGGGACACGTGCGCGCCACATCATCGTGCCCATCAGAGCTGGAGACGACGCTTTGAAGTGGATTCTGGGTAGTTTGAGGTCGTCCACGTTTTGAAAAAATGTCGACAATTGCTTTTTGCAAAACGGTGGCTGTCATAGAGCTCAGCATGTTGTGGGGCGCTATTAAAGTCATCTTCAGACCTTTGCTCATATTTTTCAGGATGGCATCATCAGTGGTTTTGAATCAGTGAGTCATTTTTGTCCCAAAGTGAAAATGTGTTGTTTTGGCATTCAACTCTTCATCTCTCTCCACCAATCAGAGTAAAATAAACTCATCAGTCATCCCAAATTATCTGTAGCGCCAAGATGGACTCTCTCTGCCCTGCTGCTTATTGTGTTTTTATCCAACTCAGATGGACTCGTTTACACGTCGTTACTCCGCCGGCGTGTGAAGATAGATGTGGGATTACTGACGTCAGGGACGAGAGGAGAGAGGAGAGAGAGAGTGATCTGTCTTCTGCGGGGGAAGAAAGTGAATTTAAAATGGAAATCGCAAGACATAATTAAGCGCTGGAAGGAATTTGCCGCACGGTGACATAGCATCTCCCTCTGCACGCTGGTGGCACCAAATAGGATGGGACGTTGTTTTTTATTAACTCTCTTTCTCTCTCTCTCTCTCTCTCTCTCTGATGACTTGTTTACCCTGAGAGGAAAGTTCATTAACTAGTAATTATCCCATCTCTGTCAAAGTAAACTTTTGCTAAATGTGACTCTAAGCAGCGTGGTTTTTTAGCAGATTGGTGTGGGAATGATCTCAAAGTCCACATAAACAAATCCACTGAAACCAATCCCTCATTCCTGCCGGGGCCAAAGTCAGAGTCACGATCACTTTAATCACCGAGTTCAATAAATGTGCAGGAATTCGTCTCGGTGGCATCGATGCAGAGATATTTTATTTACACTTTCATACAGTAGTTGATACTGGAAAGCACGGTGCAACAGGACCTCACATATAAAGAGACAGTCCAAAACAGACTTTGGATGGTAGAATATACTAGAGCATGCTATAAAATAAGATAGGATTAAACTTTATTGAACCCCACGGGGAAATAAGGTCGTTGCAGCAGCAAGAGTAATAGAATTCAGCAGTAGGCACACAAACAGAAAATAAAAGAAGCCATAAAACAATACAAATAATAAAACAATAAAAGCAATAAAAGTATAAACAATTGTGGGGTTGTGTAAACATGCCGCTGACAGTTTGAGTGAGAGTACATGTTGTTGCTTACAGATGTCACTTCAGTATATAACTATTTAAAGAGTGTGTGTCAGGCCAGCCGATGACAACGATGACCCTCGGTCCGTGTTTAGACAGGCTAGTCGGGGAGTCTGACAGACACGCCAATGTAGTTCTAATGACCGGGCCTTGCTTTTTCAGGTGGAACCACAGACAGTCGCGTAGGTCAGACGGAGACGCCCACTCCCTGCTCATCCTCATCCTGCCCCGTCGGAGCTCAAGAGGGGGTTGGTCCGATATTTTGCTGATACTGGGCTTTTGTTAAATATCGGATAATGGCCACTGATGTCGCCCACCTCTGATATGATGGAGGTTCCTCCCTGACCACAGCTATATATATATAGCTGTATATATGTCCGTAAAACCTGCAATGAAATGTTATTTTCTTCACACATTTTGATTTAGTTGTTCAATAATGTTTCCCCTACCACTGAATAGGTGCGGCGGGTCATTCCCCCTTAAGAAGCTGCTAACCCTAATAGAATTGATTATTATTATTAATATTAATAATAATAATAATAATAATAATAATAATAATAACAATAATAACAATAATAATTTTATTATGTGATAAAAAAATAAAATAATAATAAATAAATACATTAAATAAAATAATACTTTTTTCAAAACAAAGTGCTGCTCAGAACATTGTTTTCCAACAATAAAAACAATCAAACCAAAAAATAGCAGCAATAAAATAACGATAAACCAGAAAATGTTAGTGATCAATCCAAATACAAAAACTAAGTAGAAGAAAGTTCATCAAAATATGTTTTTAGGCGTAATTTCAAAGAAGACGCTGAGGAAGCTGGTCTGGTCTGTGTTGCTTAATACCTGAGAAGGTCTGATCCCCCTTCATTTTCAGTCTGGATTTTGGAGCGACTAAAAGTGCCCTGCCCGAGGATCCATTTGACTCATAGGGGATTAAAAGGTCAGAGTTGCAGCCAAGTGATAGTCCAGCACAAGGCTTGAGCAATTATTATGGGTTTCAATGGAGAGTTTGAGTGTCCCATGGTCTAAATGTTGTTTTCCACAATGACAAGAATACAATTCCAGTGGAAACAATGAATCTTTGTCTTTTTGTATGAAAATGGTCAAATGTCATGAAAGAGAAAACTGTAATAGTATCTGCATCAGCCTTTGAAAACCCGTATCTGTCGAACTCCAACTTAAGATCCTCCCCGGGGGAGTTGCTGAGAAATGTGTTATTCCGGCAGGTTTATCCGTCCTAACGACAAAAACACACACATGCCCACTCTCCCTGTCTGTTTCTGACTGTCTTTGTCTGTCTGCCTGTCTCTCACACACACACACACACACACACACACACACACACACTCATCAGGGAACCTAGCTAATCCCCTCTAAACAGCCGCTGCGATGACACAAGCCTGTGGGTGGTCCTGATGGTCAACAACCTCTCTCTCCATCCAGGGGTCATGTGTATCAACAAGCAGCTCCTCTCTGTCTCTGTCTCCCCCCTCTAATTGGTTGTCTCACCACCAAACTGTGTTCACTTTTCATCTGAAACCATTAATAATGAATTGCTGATCCTCCCACACCAAAGGTTTGCTGCTTCATATTTCACATCGTCTTTGTTGCACACTTTCATCAATGCTCAGGACCGTGACAGAGACAGAGAAGAGACAAAGGGGAAAAATCATTTTTGTTTTTTTTCATGTCGGATTGCCTCCATCGTCATATTTCCTTCCCTCCCCCAACACTGAGTTTCCATCAGTTACCCCACAGGGTTCATGGCTTTTTTTTTTTGTCTGTTTCCATGCACAGCCCAGTCAATACTGAGTCCCTTGTGACTAAACCTAGACCTAGTAAATCTCGTAGTGAAGCGTTGGCTAGCTGCTCGTCGGATGATAAACTGCACACGTGTAACGTCTCCTGGAGAAGCAAACTGGTGGTGTGAAGGAGACAGTTAGGAAGATAAGTGGTAGTCTGTGACCGCCGGGCCAAAGAGGCGAGATGATGAGGAAATGTATGTCTGCACAGATATCGTGACACGAGAACGTCTGCTTTGTGAAATGACTGCGAGACTGTGTGATCATGGAGAGGCCGCCATAACAGTCTGAGGACAAAACAGGTCAAAAACAGCTTCTGTCATGAAAAAACTTACTTGGTTGAATCATTTGAATCACTTATTTTTATAGAAAATATCTTTATTTATAGATTATTATTAATAGATTATTCTCCCAATACCAGCAATACCTGATGTGAATCTGTACTATCATAGAGCATCATAGGCAAGATTGAAAATACACCCTTTATATCATCCTAAATCACTAAGTGGGGTTGCAGTACACTCCTCAACTCACAGGAAGTGATGCATCGCAACTTAAGCATGAAATATAAACTCACCAACGTTAGATCTTTGTCCTCTCTCGTCTGGTCGGGTTGGCAAACATGAGCGTGCCGTGTGCAGTTCACTGATAACACGTTGCATGATTTCTGGACATTGAAGTTGCTTAGTGCAGCTTTAAAGAAATGGCACAAAACATCAAACTGTTAGTGTGGTCAGCCCCGCCAACACCCGGGCCTTTGATTGCAGAACACATGAAAGAAAAGGGGGCAGCTTTCACAATGATTCACAGCTATATCAAGCTCTTCCTCACATCCCCACGGCAACATCTGCAGCAGCATCGCCCTGCCGAATGTCACAGTCGGATGAATCTGAGAGTTAAACGTCTCCCTCGTCTGCCAGCCCTGACACGGCCTTACGAAAACATTCTCCCGAAGCCGTGCTGTCAGCTCAGCTTCGTACCACGTCCCGCAGCAGCTCTGGGAACATGTTGTGCTGTCAGTCTCTCTGCAGATGGATCCCCCGGGGTCTGTCCGGAAGAGGATCTGTGCGATAGATAGGCGCCGAGTGTGGCGGTCTGGGGGTCAGGGGGTCTGCAGGGTCCAGGGGGAGGGGGGCGTTCTGCAGCGAAGTGTGAGTTTCACAGCACTCCTCCTGCCTGGTTAAACTAAAACGATGCCTGTAGCTGTACTTGCCTCACACGTCACACGGTCAGTCACGCAAACACACAGACGGCTGCAGAGTATAACATGCCCATAGGTTGTTCAAGACGCATGATATCCATACATGGGCCAAGTAAGTGCGCTCATTCACGGCAATGCAACGCACAAACACTCTCCGTTCCATAGACGGGTGTTTGAACAATATCCTTCCTGTGGTCACGTTTGGTGCCAGCGGCGCCGGGTAGGAGTCTATTGCACCCAGTCAGGGTATCATGATGCGTGACGGCTTCTATGCTTCCCATGAGTCATACGAAAGGCCCTTATGTCTGTTATTCTCTCTGAATGCGTCATCAAATGCACTCGGTGTTTAGTTTGATGCAGCTTTTCGCACGACAATCTGCCATATTCCTCAGCACACCTGAACAACCCCCTTTTCTTCCTCCGGGCCACACGTGTCACCAGCCCATTGAGCTGAACAGTGGCATATGTCATGCTTGTGCTTTGTGCGTCCCCACCACCCTCCCCGGGGAGCCCACAGACCTTCTTTTAACAAGGTGGCGGATACCTTATCCCTCTCGTGCTTTAAGTGGTTCACTCTCAGGTTACACTCTCTGCTGGGGGTGAGGCTCTCGCGTTTTGTTCCCCGCTTTCCCACAGAACCTGTGAGCGGAGAGAGGCCTTACTCCCTGTTGTCCTGGATCGAACACTGGAAACCAGACACTCCTCCCCCCTCGCTCCCAAGAGGATCCGGGCTGGGGAGATCGAAGCACGCAGGGATATCGTCTTTCATCACTCATCACTTCTCATCACTTCCTATTGTAGTTGGCCCCAATTTCAGTGGCTGAATTAGTTTCAAATGGCATTAAGTTATCTGTGACCTTTATTGGCCTTTGTCGAGTCGCTGGGGTCAGAAAGTGAATTCTGAAAGCCAGAGATCTCAGCACCTGGTGAAGTAATCGAGTTATTGGTACTGCTGAACAACTCTATCAACACCCCACAGGTATATAATGGTTATTAGGTGCTATAGAGCATTAAAAACCTTACATATCGCCCCTTTAATGTGGTAGTTTGTTTATTGTTGTTGAAAAATTGAAAGCTTAAAAACATGAAATGCAATTCATAATTCACAATCACATTATATCAAATCTGTTTTTTGTTTGTATTTTCGATCGAAAGTCAAGCCAAAAAAAAAAAAAAAAAAAATCTAAAACTGGTGCAAATGGATTGGATTTCTTATTTGGCACAGCTGGACTCCAGTTCGGCTCAGTTCAGCTCAACAGGTGTTTTTGCCATTAGATGTTTCTGTCCAACACTGCTGATTCCTCCCACTCTGAAAAACCAGGTCTAGCCTCCATCTGCTGAGACCACACAGTCAACCGTAGCCTAGTTGGGTGCTGCAGGGCTGTGAAACTCGTAAACACATTGCATGCACGGAATTTGCAACCCCCGATTATTCTCTCTGTAAGTTGTAAGATGAAGAGAGACAAACCATCTACTGGGCCCTGAGTATGACAACTGCATTGTGGTTGTTGGTGTGAAGCAGGAAGTCGTATGGTTTAGCACGGCGGGGCTGTTTTATTTTTCGGTGGTGACACAGAGAGATAAGAGTGCCTAGGTAAGGCAGTCCGATAGGCAAGCCGTCGCCAAGGGGAATAAGCGTGGGTCTGCTTTCCGAGGGGGATACTACTAAACAGCGAGGGTCAAATACAGTACAGCCAGTGCAAAAATCACTCTTCCTCACTCTCCTTCACACAGCGCCTCAGCTTCTTCCTCCTTATGCAACCACCTTCCTCCCTGCTCCTCTTCTCTGTCACTCTGCCATTTTTTTAAAGGTCTTACCATCAGGTAACTGGTTGATTGCAGACGAGGGACAGCAGTGTTCCCTCCAGGATCTGAGGAGTTGGCAGTGGTAATGCTGTTGCCCGACCACCAGGCCAAGCTGGGGTGTTTGTGGTTACCTCGGCTGTGGTGTCGCAGTGTGTGTACAAGCATGCAATGGCAGGTGTTAAAAAGTGCAACACTGATGTGAGATGTGACTCTCCGACTAGGCGCCCTGTGCATGGACCTAGGTGTGAGTTACTGTCACCAGATCTGAGTGTGTGATTTCAGTGAAAACGTTTTCTCTCACATGGAGGAAATGAATCTGTCTGCTTGTTGAGTCACCTTGATACCTACAGTGGTAGTTATTGCAAACGTCCCTCTCCATGCATTTATCCTGCAACTATTCTGCCATAGTTCTGCACACAATTATTGCTTGGAAAATATTCTAACGTCTCTCAACCAACTAGTTACCGGGCCATGCCTTGTGACTTCCACCTGGCTGACAAGACAAAAAAAAAAATGAATCTTGGCCACATGAGGCATCTGTAGAAAATTAAACTTACAATTCAAAACTTTTCAATTAATCAATGAACCATAATTCCCCGTGTCTACAAAAATGAGGTTGGACTAGTTCTGGATGAGGACTAACGAAAGGATTCCCGGGTTTCCCTCTCTAAGTGTTGCTTGTTCCCTCTAATGGGCTTCTGTGAAGAAAGGGTAGTACGTGGGAAACAAGCTTGTTAACTCATCTTGCAGCAGGGTTTCTATGGGCTTCGTTTAGGTGACAAAGGCGATGAAAACAAAAACCAACTGGCTTATTCTTTGGTTTTGTTACGCAATAAACCTGACCAGTGAATGAAGAACATTCCTCACACTGTGAGCAGGAATATGGACAGCTCGGGTTAACCCTCAGATGACGACCAGGCCTGAGGGTGTGTTGTACCTTCACCTTCGGGTTCATGTGGGTCAGTTGCATGTGTGTGTTCACAATTGTATGAATTGTCCACCTTTTGTGAAGGACAATGGAGTTTTCAAACTGCTATTTAGTTATAATCTCAATTTTCATACACTTTGTTTGGAATAAAAGAAGAAGAAGCTAGTTAGTTAGCATGGCTGAACAGACAAAGAGAAGAGCGTCACTTCATAAACTCAAAGTTCATCAACAGAAAATCCAAGGAGAAAGACGTCACAGTACTGGACACACAGTTTGATTGACAGGTCTCTGGGAAGAGCAGTGAGGAACAACAGTAGCTCAACCCTTTAAGAAGGATTAACACTTTAAGCAGATAATACAATTGTGGAATATTATGTACTTACATCAAGAAATATCTAAAAATATGACTCATTTTCTTCATTGTCTCTTAAATATCAAGTACTATTGTGTATAGTTGCACCGGCGCTAACAGCCAAGGTCAGTTGAGGGTCTGGAGGCTCAAGCTGTTGCCAGCAGGCTGAAAGAGGACGGACACAACAAGCCTGCAGTTTACCTGAAACACCCCGTCGATGCAAACACGCTCTCTGTGTTTCCTAAATAACACGCAACAGGTTGGAGAGGCGCCACAGGCACGACGGAAACAGACACTTCCTCCTCTGCGTCGGTCGGGGCACGACTGCAACCTTGACATGGGGCTCCGCTGCTTCACTGACAGATGATACAGCAGCATCATGCAGAAGAAGAAAACAGATCTACTGCGCCCCGGTTTGCGTCATCAAACAATTAAGAGTTGTAAATTATTGGTAAATGTTCAAATCACCAGCAGTCTAAATATTGTGTCAAAGAGATGTGGACCCGCCTCTCCCCAGCCAGTGTTTGTTGACAGTGTAAATGTGTTGCCATACTTATTTGTTGACCCCTGTTCTCCCCTGGGTCCTCTTGTCTGGAACAGTTGACTGTGTATCAGGAAAGCGAGGTCAATAACCTCAGCCCAGTGTATAAAGAGTGGCGAGACTCCATCGAGTGTACACACACACACACACACAAAGGCCACATGTGCAAGCATGGAGAAATAAACCAAGGAGCAGGAACAAATCAGTTCAACATGGTGTCTGGCATCCTCTCACCCCGTTGTCATCGCTGCAATAAAACCAAGTTAACATGATCTTAACATAATTTCAGAATAATCAAACAGTGAAAAGAACAAACTGCGTAATTGAAAAACAAATCTTGATATTTCCTCTCTGGATCGGAGGCATCCCGACAGCTCGGTGAAATAGAGCTTGCATCTGCTCGGCTGTCAGAGCGAGGCGGATGTGAGAGCAGCAGGGGAGCAGGTATGGATTCCCGCGGGCCTCGGCGGAGTCGGCTCTCGCTCTCTTCTGCTCGAGTGCGGACCAATATTTCATTGATTTTCCCCATTTTCTGTGACAAGAGAGAGAGAGAGAATGGATTTCAAAGAGATCGTGTCCTCAGAGCTCTAACCCAAATGTAGCAGCAGTGGAAAAGGCCTGAGGTTGTCGTGCCGGTGGGACTGCAGTCTGGCTGGGCCTTGCCGAGAGAGGGGCTCGCCATGACCCACTTCTCCGCCGCTCCTGGTATAGACGGTCACTTGTCTCTGGATTGTGCTGAAATGGGCTGAGCAGACGTGGAACAGGAGCCGGGCCGACTCTGACATATGTTTTTGTCTATGTGATGTCTTAGAATCTGGGCTACGGTCTAACACCACCCCTCCACCCCCACCCCCTCCCTTCACCCCCGGTCTCCTCCTCTCAGAGATTCACTACAACATTCAGCCGCCGAGCTTGCAGGGTTCATAAAACAGCTCATGTTGCCCTGCGTGTTCATTCACTGGAGGCATATAGTGTACGGCAAGTAAACAAAAGAGAGTGAAAGGCTACTCCCATTGTTTTGAGTCAACTACATCCTGTACAGTATAATCCCTACACGGAGGTCTTTTGTCGTGCAGGGGTTGTGCTAACTGCAGGGCGTGGCGGTGTTACTGTACCGTACCTCCACAGAGCTGTCAGGCTGAACGACGGCTGCTTCCACGTCACCGGAAAGAGGACAAAAGAGGCTAAGTCTGAAAGCAGAGGTGAGAATGAGAGCAATAAGTCTGGACTGCGTATGAAATAAAGGTCGCAGCAGTGCAACAACACAGAGCTTCCATTGTCAGGAAAACACCACATAATGGATTGTAGTTTTGGGTTCTGGGCAGACGACGAGGGCCCCGCGGTTAACAATCCCAAATCATATTCATAGCTCTGAACTAAATCAGGTCATTTCATAATGGGAATGTTGTATCCCGCACGGCAGACAAATCCACCCTCAACACGAGGATGATAAATATGCCCCTGCAGGCTGAAAACGGCGAGGCAGGGGAGAGAGAGAGGCCTTGATATGTGAGAGTGCAGCTTGCCAGACTCGCTATTATAAAAGAGACGTGGCCATTTGTGGCTCTACTTGGCACACCTCCACGTCCAGAATTGCGTAATATGTGTACAGGGAAAATCTGTTGATAAACTCTATTGTTCCCAATGTGCCCAGCAGAGCAAACAAAGGATGTGTTTATCCACTGGTTAGTCCAGACAATGAAATTTCATGAAATGGACTTATCAAGGTACGTTGTATCACTCAATCAAATGGGTATTTATTATGGGACTTTTATTATGGACGCTTGAGGCTATTTTATATAGCCTAAAGCGTTTAGATGGATAAATACATACAGAAATACATGCACACTTGAGCACACTTGAGATGTTCATTTCACCTGATTGGGTTTTGTCAGTTTTAAGATGACTGGGTACTAAAGAGATTACAGAGGTTCTTGTTGGCATCCTGAGAAACAGATTATGAGAGCCGGTCGATCATGCAATCAAATAAACCACATAACCTAAACGTCTAATGGCCCTCCGGAGATTTCAGCCACGTATACCCTCAGCACTCTTATCGCTCGCAAGCAAACACACACACACAAGTTTCCTTTCTCTCCGGGCTTAAAGCACAACGTGGCCCCCACAGGGTTGGTGTGTATAACGAGCTGAAGTGTGGTCTGAGTAAGTGGGTGAGGGGCGACGGGATAGCTGGCAGGCGGAGCTCGGCGGTAAAACGGAGAAGCAGCGAAAGCCACCGGGGAGCTGTGAGCAGGCAGGCGGGTTACACCAGGTCAGGGCTGCAGCAGGATGCCCAGCGGCCCTGGAGCCCATAACCCTGTTTTCATCCCAGCTCAGGGACCAGCTCTGGTGGAATTGGTTTAGCCCCGGGTAGCGGTGGACGAGGAATCCATATTTTCAGCTAAACAGGGAAATCTGCACTGTTCTGTGGAGTAACCTCGCCTTGCAGATGGAAGGTTGGCTTTGTGCATCTTTACTCAAAATATAGCTTTTTTTGTTTACAAACAAAACAACCGTAAACAAACCTTTCACAGCTTCCAGATGCATGTGAAACTGTTGGCTAGCTGCTGCCAGTGCCTGTGTCAACAGTTCATTTGAGAATGAAAAACCTAATTCCCATCCTATGTTTCATTCCTCTGTGGTAGAGCTGCATCCCTTTGTTTCTGTTTGGATGAAGGACAGGACGTTCAAAACGTTTTAAGTGACACAAACAGTTTTTAGTTTGGAAAAAGTGGAATAGCATGATTGATGGTGGGTTGGTTGGTGTGTGTGTGTGTGTGTGTGTGTGTGTGTGTGTGTGTGTGTGTGTGTGTGTGTGTGTGCACTCACGTGTATACACACTGGTGTTGTGTCATGCACTATAAGGGCTTTGGATAAAAACGTCCACCAAATGACATATGATATAAATTTCCAAACACTCTATTTCACGCAAGAATAACACTGCAAAAACACAATTTCCTCGAAAAAAAAAAAAAGACCACCGCACTCAAGTTCCAGTTGTTTCATCCATGACTTGGAATATGAAATGATTTGCGATGAGAAACATTTTTCACTCGACTAAAAAAACTCAAACCTGATCCTCTGAGCCAGAGGAATACCAATATAAACATCACATAAAGTTCCTGCACCCAGTTGTACTCGATAGCAAAAACAAATGGCCGGGGTAAGTCAGGCACCGAGCCTTGTATGCATTCTTCTACCAATGGCTTTTGCATCTGCTGGGAAGGTTTTGTCTCTTTTACAGCTTCTCTGACTTGGAGATCTCAATGCAGTGTCTGTCCAGCAAAGGCTTCTGGAAATTTTCCTGTGATGTCAGGGCATAGAAACTCGACGGGCATCGCTACTGCAAATGCACGGTTTAGAATATCATAGGAAAAAGAAAGGAAAAGAATGTGGTTGCAAGTAATATTTATTTTGAATGCCATTAAACGCATGTTTGGTTTTATTCATGCACTGAAAATATATATAACTCATGGTACGGTAAAGCACTTTGAAATCACTGACCAGATAGCATATATACAAATTATCAACAAGTCATCTTTTCAGAAATTATGAAAGTCTATTTTCAGATTGACAACTATGCATTTTTAATTGAATGAGGCTTTGATGGGCTCGGTCTTCCTGATTCAACTAAAAAAAAAAACATTAAAATTCCTGTTACGTTTTTACCAGCAGCAGCAGAATTTAACTCCATCCATGTGTTGGCTATGCTTCCAATAAACACATGAAACATAAAGCCATATATTGTCTAAATCAATAAAAAGAGAAATAGTCCTCATGAGATAAAGTGATAAAATATGTATTCAGTACATTTATTTATTTATTTTCTCTATTTTTAAAATTTGCACTTTATTATGATTTATTATTATTACATCTGATGATAAAAACATCAGTATTTGAGGGAAAGGAGCATCATCTCTGCACTGCACTGGTTCCATAAAATCACAGCACGCTTGTCTATCAATCTTTTATCTCCAACTCATTTTTTATGTTGCCCCTATTGAGAGACAACGCTAATAGCTTTTCCATGTTTTGAAGGCATGGACGATGAGCTCCTCTGCTGCTCTCACTCTCAATTTGTATTTCTTTCCAGCTCAGTAGCAGACCAAACAGACTGCGTCAATATTTTCACTGAATAACATTTCAGGACTGCAAACGCTCCAAAGCAGCACCGATCCCAAAACTGTTTTGGATGAAAGTAAAAAAATGTGGAGGCGAGTGAATAGGGAGAGATGCAGAAAGTGCATGGTGCTAAATCCACACAGAGTTAGATCTAAGTAGGAATAGTGTACACTCATCCCACACCACATTTTGCGAACCAAATTTAAAGATGTACGGTATTTTGTAATGCTGTTAGCCAGCAACTGGTGGCATCACTAGCATGTTAACTATACCCTGCGAGTACCCTGAAGGCCCATGTGTAAATATAAGAGTGAAGCTGAGCCGGCTCTATTCAGTGATTGACTCTGACTGCACTGGAACATGGCAGTGAGACCAAACCACTCCGGATGGCTGGGAGCGGTAACTGAATTAAACTGCTTACCACAATTTGGCTGCTTGTGTGTGTGTATGTGTGTATGTGTGTATTTGTGTGTGTGTGTGTGTGTGTGTGTGTCAGAGAAAGAGAGAGAGAGTTAAGTAGAGGGCTTTCAGGTGATGTGACGGCCATATTGGAGGTCCACAGCCCGTCTCAACAGAATTGGAAAGACGTGGTTGACTTCTGAGCTGTTTTTGCCACTGAGACATCTAACCAGTTTTGTGTTTAGATCCAACCAGCCAACCAACACTGTCTCTTTGTAGTCACATCTGATTTCAAGCACTAGCTAACGCATTTGGTAGAAGCTAGCGTTGCCGCTGATTGTAGCTAGTAGTCGCATGTTAGCTAAAGCCAACATCGGGTGCTTTGCTCAATTAGCCTGCTGGCTAGGTAGCTAGCTAACAAAGCCAAAAACCAATAGTTTGTTTAAGTTAACGGAGATACAACTCAGACTGTTTAAGAGTAGAGATAGGGCTAAAAACCATCTACCCTGTAGGACCGTTCACTTTTACTTCTAACATTACTGCAACATTACTGCCCTACACTAAACACCACCAGTCTTTTTGAAGTTGTTATTATAGGAGCAATTATTGCACCTGGCCGTGATTGCAAAGCAGTCATACGTCTGGTTGACGTCATCTATTTGTTTCACTATCGGTTTCACTTTGCATCAGTAACACCGGGGTTGTCCCTCATTTCATCATGTCTCATCCTCCACCCACCCACCCACCCAACATCAAATCCAGATGTAAGCCAAAAGCTGTCCTGACTCATCCCTGCGGAGCCCAGCCAGAGGTCTGTGTCCTGACAGCAGCAACCATAAAGCAATCAGAGCAGTCAAACCCTTTCTCAAGAGCCACAATTGGATTTGTAGTGTTTCGTTTCCAGGCTCGGTGTTGAGCAACAGGCGCTCCCCTCCGCCAGTCCAGACTACACCCTGCTATGAGTTCATTAAGAAGCTACCCACACTACACCCATTCATCTCAGTCACCAGGGTATGCAGGAAACCAGAGCCCCATTTTCAGAGGGCCGCCAGCCATACCAGAGGTACACACACAATGAGCCCACCACGGATGGCTTGCATTGTATCACTGCATTTCCTTCCCACATTTTCATATTTGTCCAAGCTCTTTTGTACGACTGTGCTTTTGTCCCATGTGTTTTGGTAAGATTAAGCTCACAAAAGGTAGTCGGGGGTTTACACATATGCAGGTATGTCCTACAGGGAAGCAAAGCCGTGGGGAACACGAGAAGCCTGGCTAAATAAAGCAAGCGGGAGAAAAGGTTGATGTGTACAGTGCAGTCAAAAGAAGTAGGTCACTTGGCAGAGGGCTGTTTGTCTTGCAAGGAAAGAGAGTAACAGGAGTGGAGGTGGAGATAGGGGTCAGGAATCTCTCTTTAAACTGTGTTCGCTCTCCGTGTGCTTGCATGAGCGTGTGTGCATCTGCATGTGTTTTGAAAGCTGGAGGCACTGACTGTCTCCGCTGTCCACACTGTCCACCATCATAGGGGGGTTGCCTCCTTCATAGATCCCACTTCCCAGAATTCCCACCCGCATCGCCCCTGCCCACAGAGCACAAAGGATGGATGGATCCTCTCCATAAATAACCAGCAGAGCCTAGCCAAAACCACAATGTTTTTCTCTCCATGCTTTGTTTCAAAGGCCTGGACGGCCCTCTCTCCGAAAAGTAGCTGTGCAAATGTACTGGATCTGTCACACAGGCAGATCATTCCTTGGCACACACTCGAGGAATAAAAATAAAAGAACGGAAATAAGTGGACAGAGGAGAAGAAATCCGTGCACTGGAAGTGAATGTGATAGAGTAAACGGACTCAGAAATGCACGATGTCAGAACATGTTGACATCACATGCCATGTTGTATTATTTATTTTATCGAAAGAAATGAGTCTGATCCGATTCACAGTCCGTGGATTTTGCCATTACTGAAACATCACGTACTGAAATAACATCTGTAGTTATTTGAAACCAATACACCCAGACACACAGATGTGTACGAGCACGCACGCACACACACACACACACACACACACACACACACACACACACACAAACACAAACACATCACTAGATGCAGCTTAGAGAGTCTCATTTCATCCCCAGCTGCTTTAAAGCATTGGGATTAGTGGACTGATTAAAGCTGCATGCACTCACACTTCCCCATATCTCACACCACACACACACACACACACACACACACACAGACACACAACTCTCCAATCAGACAGACAGTAGGAAGGGGGTCAAGACACACACTGTCTGTCACCTTGCCAACCAGAGGCCTTATCACACTCCCAACCAGGCAGGGTGTCTTGCAGTGGAAATGTAAGTGTCAACACCTTATCAAGCATCGTCACCCACAAAACGCACGCTGACCGGGTCTCCCAGACGCCTTATCACAGGGACGGCGCTCATGTCAGGAGGAGAAATGGTTAATCTGAGCTAATGACGGGATTGAGTGATAGTGTTTACTGATTAAACGCTCAGAAGACTGAGTGCTATTCCCGCCAAGGATTGGGTTCAATAGAGCGAATGACTACTGTGTCAATATCACACGTATGAGCTTAATGTGTTGAGCATGAAGCATGGGGAGAGCGCAAACATATTTTTCACCTTTTTTTGCGTTTTCATCTATGAAGCTCTGCACTATGGAGGGATCTATGTAGTCTGAATTTTAAAACTCTGCTTGACACTGAAGCATTATCCTGCAGCAGCCGGTGACAGGATGATGAACAGTTTGCTCTGCACCAAAAAACAAGACCAATCCAGAGGCAAATTACTCACAGGGGAAGGTGTGCAGGAGCAACGCACAATGAATGAACAAGTGAGCGGGATAAAAACAGAGTGAACATTGAACTCCTACCTTTTAAAAGATTGCCTCGGCCTCCAGTTAAGAGTAATTCACATTCAGAGTGAGCGTTTACGTGTGCAGCACAATCAAACTGTAATGCAGACTTTTACTGCCTTGTTTTCGAGGGGCTGTGGATCACTTATATCACCTCCGAGTTGAAGGCCACACAAAGCAAAGTCTTGAGTCGTGAGACAAGGAGCCATTCAGGCCGATGAAATACAACAGTGACAATCAGACCTAAATGAAAGCCTTCATGTTAGCGAGGTTGGTCGAGCTGGAGCCTTGGAGCAGTTACTAGCGGTTGCAGTGCTATAGAGCTAGTACTGTTTTCTCCCATCCATCACTAGTTCAGCTCAGAGCGCGTTATGTTCCTGAGAAGAGTTTTCAACGAAGAAAATTGGAAATGTAATGCGCTGAAAAGTCTCAATGTCAATTTAGGATCATCATTCCTGCTCTACCAATGCTCACTCTTCTTCCCAAGAATAAGATAAGATAAAAAAAAAAAACACTCGAGACTAGTGTCTGCAGTTTCAAAGCAGAGAGAAATGGTGTATGGCAGAAATGCCCACATTTTATGAGCGGAGGAAAAGTAAACAACCCTGGGGCTGAGGGAGGACCAGACTGGTCCCAGTTGTGTAACTACAAACCACATGTTGTCTGCTCCTCTCTGTCTCAGGTACCCGGGCTAGATTATGTGTCCAGTCCTGGATGATTCCACCAAAACACCCCATTGTTGTTCCTGTTGAGGCCTATAAAGACTGACCGCCTTTCTGCCCACAGTTTGATGTAATTATAGCAATGCTAGAAGGCAGCAAAACGTTATGACCCCGATTGTGTGTCGGGCTCATAATTTCTCAGTCCCCTGCCCTTGTCTTGTGTGTGCTGTGCATTCCACTACTGCGCTGCCAAGCCACAAAACCCCACAGAAGGTCACAGGGCACAGAGAGGGAGACACTGAGGAAGAGCGGGGGGCCTCGCTTGTCTAAGCGCTGGCTGTGGAGGGAGGCAACAGGGGGTGGGGGGGGGGGGCCATAAATCTGCCTGAGCTGGTTTGCGAGAGTGTGAGGGACACTCTTTCACAGGGACCAGGAGTCAGCGAGGGGCCACCTCTACCCTGGCCTGCACAGAGGATCGGTTGTCAGGCCTCTCTTCCGGGACCTCCTGCCCCTGTCAGTCCACCTCCTGCAGGCAACATGGCAGTGAGGATCTCTGCTTCAGCCATGCCTGGTTTGACTCACAGAGCCCTGTGATCTCCACTTATGGAAGATGTATGTCGTGTCTGCCCTCTGTTAACACTGAGGTCAGATCTGCAGGGGCGCTTATGTAACCCAAACATCACAGACACCTGGCAGAGATGAAAGGCAGGCTGCTCGTTTTTCACTGGGACTATTACTGGGTATTTCTGTGCTGAAATGTGGCACAATAATAGCGAGGGAGCTCTGCGCCCATAAAGACTGACCGCCTTTCTGCCCCTGTAATACAGTAGGTGTGGGACCATGGACGCTACGGCCATGGTGACAGTTGTCATGGTGACCGGGGGCTCAGAATGCTGTGAGTGCCAATACAAATCTTTCACTGGCCACTGATTGTTTGACTTCTCCACAGAGATTTCAGATAGAGGATTTGGACTCAAGCCACTATACTTTACTTTGCTGGACCTCTATGCAAGAGGCTCTCTAATCTCTCATTGTTACCGACAGCAGTGTACCAGTAATGTAACAGCATGCACGGAGGCTGGATGCCATCGCAAATGACACACCACTAGAGATTGAAGACTGATGGGCTCATTCAAACCAGCCAAATGTTGTGCAAATGGAATAAACAACCTTTTTGGCTTGTTTTAGGCTGTTTCTCTTCTAAGTGCTGGTAAACAGACAGGGGAAAATGAGCTGCATTTGTCATAGGAAACAGGTGCGCATACAGGCATAATCATGTGTCATACATAGAGAAGAATACCCCCCTAACCCACTTGTGGCCCAGAGAATGGGCTCCAGCTGGGGCATGGGGTATATTACACAAATGACTGTTTTGAGTGCCTCCACGAGAGGCATTCATCTAAGGATATGACTGTTCGCCGGGGACAATGGGAACAGTTCGGGTCCCTATGATTGTGATAAATGAGCTTACACAAATTAGAGCATTCGGAAACACATGAGAGAGACAGGCTAATTAGAGGCATTTCTCCCCCTTTAAAGTCACCGTGACAGCAGAGGCACTTACAATGAAAACAGTCTGCACAACAAGGCAGATGTACTACAGGCCTGTTTGTGTGTGAAACATAAAGAAATCATGGCAACAGAAGAAATAAGCAACCGGGCCTGACAGGGGGATTCCTCCTTTCCTTTTCCATGGATTCTCTGTGCAGTCGTCATATCTGCTGATGTAGCTTTTCAGTACAACTACTGATATTTCTATGCACTAGCTGTGTGCGTAGATGAGGCGTTAGTATTGTGTTGCGGCAGGCAAAAGAGGCTTTCCTGCCAGTCATCAGAGATGCTAGGGTGTTGCCTCTCACTTCTCATAGTTCCTGTAATGTACATGTGAAGTGACATCCACACCGTCTGCGCTCAAGTCAAGGTGAGCCTATTTCTCTCTTTTATAACTATAAATAGTTATTAAATAACTATCTGTATGGTCTTTATGAAAGGTTTGCAGTGGGAATCAATATTTAGTTTTCTTGGCAGAGAGAGTAGCCTGGTGTTAAGTGTTGTGACAGCTGGAAGAGATTCGGTAAATGTCAAGTCACAGTAGCGTTTTCATCAAAGAAGAAGTAGTAAAATGAAATATAGCTTCATGGGCAACACATTTCAAGTCAGTAGGCTATTCTTCTGTATGTCTTCTGTTTTGCTAAGTTAACGATGGTAGTAATCCATTATGTGACTGAACTCAATTCATCACTCAATGGTTTAAACTGTTACAGATTCAGGCTTTTTATGGCTTTTTTGTACAAGATTAATTTCTTTTAATGTTCAATATTGGGAATGGAAAAAATGTATTGCATTGCACCAGTTTCAGGGAAAATGTCTTGTGTTTGTAGAGTAAAACCGGCAAGTTGTGTGCAGTTGTCTGCATTTTTAGGAAAGCGTAAATGACCATACATGCTCAAATTTAGACCTGAAATCTTTATTGTCCTACTCACCTCCAAGGTACCCAGTGATATGTAGAAGGTTTTGTGACCTTGAATGAATGAATGTGATGGGAAAGCCAGTGAATCATCACTAGATATCAATGCCACCAAAAACCTAACTTACATACAAGAAGAAAAAAGGCAAGAAAAATAGAGGATGCAACTTCAGACCCATTTTTACCTGCATTCTTTCATCCCATATGGATTTTATCTATCTGTGTATGGGTAAAAAAAGGTGTTGTGACCTTTTGGTTTTCTTGGAAGTTAAAATGGCATATAAATGCTGGCTTCGTGGTATTGGGGGTTGTACATTTTCTTTTTAAAAAAACGGAAGCAACTACATGTTGCTCTGCTTAACATGAAAAAAAAATGCTTCATAATACTTCCTTTACACTCCCTCACACTGACTGTATTCTCTGAAAAACAAACATGATTTTTTTTTGCATCCTGTACAACTTCAGCCACAATGACCACAATGACATGCAGTCAATCAAAACCAGGGCACAACGTGTGTCCAAAGTAATTGGCAAATAAACGTTAATCTGACATGATGAGCGTTAAAATGTAAATACAACCAGGATTTAAACTATGCTACTCAGTGTAATAATGACGTCACCTTTGTAGCACGAGGGGGAGGGAGTAGAACGTCGCTCCGACCAATAAGAAACGTGTGATGCAAACGAGCCACCAGCCCGTCAATGTAGTAGAGCGCAGTCTGGTGTAGAGGAATAGAAGGAGTCTGGATTCCCAGATATTTCTACTGCGTCTTTCTCCGTTACCGAGCCCGGATGGTTAACGGCGTAGGAGATATTCCAGTTCAGTTTTCAGATGTTCGCTCTTTGATGCTCTAAACGGATATTTCACACTTTTACTGGAGTCAGCGAGAAGAGGTGGAGGCGCTCAAGATGAAATACAAAGTAAGTGCTTCTTCTTCGTGGAGTGAGACAGTTGGATTGTAACGTTAAAGCGGCAGTTTTCTGTCTCTGTCATTGTAGTCAGTTGTAAAAGGTTGCTCTGAAAAGTAAGAAAAGCTCTTACATGGTAAAGGACTAGTCGTGGCTGTTATTTACTACTTTTTCCACCTGGTTTTATATCGCTGCTTCAACTTCTGTCATGAATCCAGCCGAGCTGTTTCTAAGATTAAACGAGAAAGTCGGGGGATTGGACGAATGTGATTGTCAGTTATTGTCAAATCTGTCAAGTTTCTGTTTAGATCGTCAGTCTGAGATTTTTAACGCCACCATCCGATTCCACGAGTTGTTGTGTGTGAATGTGTCAATTCAAATGACAAGGGTCTATTGTTTCTTTTTATGTATCTTCTCAATCCATAACCCAGGGGCGGAAACGGAGTGATAATTCAGGGGCCCCTATCTGTAGCCCCCCCCCCAAAAAAAAACAAGTCAGAGTAGACAATGTAAACATATATTATAGTATTATATATAATTATTAATTATATATTATTATTATCTTATTTTTTTTTTACCCAGTGATAGACTTAGGTATATCTTGTTTGGGTTCCCAGAATTCCCTGCTGCCAATTATTGCTCATTTGTGGGGTATGAACATTTTGCTGTGACTGAAATTACTAGGTAGCAGTTAAAAGACACATTGGCACATTCATTATTGCTGTGCTCCACTACTCATGGACTTTTTCAATGATCCTGGACTGTCTCTGTCTCTGGACTGTGAGTTTTCAGCTTTGTTTGGCCTTTTTTTACATTCAAGGGCTGACACAAAAATGCAACATTCATTTGACATTTGGCACGTTTGCTTAAGGGAGGGTGAGTCATGTCCTCACAACATGTCAATTCTGCATTGTGGCCTTGGGAAACACGTACACACTTTCCCTCTGCATGTATCAAAATCAATCAAATCAGTCAGTTAAATCGGTTAACCTATCTCAACTGTTGAACATCGAGGTCTACTTGGTGATGGCTGGTACTAGCTGGGTATCAACTTCATCTGAAGCACGGGAAGCTTTGGACCGGCTCCTATGGAAAGTTGGCATCTCTTGAACTTGTGGCCCTTTTCATTCAGCACATTCTCTGGACGGCGCTAGAGCCCAAAGATAGTGGGGGGAGATTATCTTGCGACTGTGGCGGAAGGATTGGACGCCTGCTCCATGAGTGGAATGCTTTTGTCTGCTTGACGCTATTTGGGGAATATAGGTCAGTTAGCAAGAGATTCTTTTTTTAAAGATTACGTTTTGGGCATTTTGCCTTTATTAGATAGCTGGAATTAGACAGGAAGGATTGGGACAGAGAGAGAGAGAGAGGGGGACAACATGCGACAGAGGTCCCCGGGCCGGATTCGAACCCAGGACGTCACAGTTACATGGTACGCACCTCAGCCAGTTGTTTAGCAACCCTGCTCTGTACTTTTACCCTTCATTTTTATCATTTTAATACTTTTCCCTCAGAGTTTCATCCTCCTGCCTCATTTGGTTTTATCATTAGATACATGTGCTTGACCCTGAAAGCTGCCTCAGCATACCATATAAGGGAAGCTAAAACTGCTCTCTCATGCAGAGCTGGCGAATCAGGGGTGTCAAGGGCACTGACTTCAACATTTCACTGACTGTTCTCTGCAGGGTTTGGCTCTCTTGACTTGACTGTACTTGTCATCTGGGCCGGTTCCTGCCGCCCCTCGGTGTCCAGTGGGCCTGGTCTCTGAGGGCTCTGTGATTCGTGGGCGTGTTGCTCTCTGTGTGTTTGCGTCATGGTCCTAACTGACTCATTGTCCTGTTCGGTACACAGAGTAGAGAGCTGGCCGAGTTAATGGTGGTGATGGTTTGGGTGCGGGGCCAGTCAGACTGGGGCTGGGCTAGCATGCCTTTCAGAGTAGGTGTACCGATCAAGGATGGCAACTAGGGCCAGCTCTCCTTGATTCATCCTGAACAGAAGCTCTCTCTCTCTCTCTCTCTCTCTCTCTCTCTCTCTCTCTCTCTCTCTCTCTCTCTCTCTCTCTCTCTCTCTCTCTCTCTCTCTCGCGTAGCAATAATACAGCCAGTGTTCTTTGCCAACGATAACCTATCTGCATTATGCAACATAGTCAGAGGAAGGGCGGGTGGCAGGGAGAGAGAGAGAAAGTGGGAAGTCAAGCAGCCAAGGAGGGTTTGACCTCCGGTTACATTGCACATTTTGAGTCAGCATATCTTCTCTGTTCCTTGTTTCCCCCCCCCCGAAGTCAGACGCTCACAGATTCACTCCCTGCCGTCTCACTCCAGTTGAATTCTGTTAAAAATTGACAAAGTTTACGTCTCCTGCCAGATCCCTGTGTTTGGGATGAATTGTTCAACTATTTTAAGTGTACCATTCCTCAGGGTGGTAATGTTTCCACAGAGGTTTAAGGAAGTGCCATGTCACATGTCATGTCCCGAGGTACGATGGACCCAGGAGCCGTCTTTCTCTCTGACATGAGATGTTCTCCAGCAGGTGTGCAGGTGTGAAGGGATGGCTTGTCTTCCATAGGTCATCTAATGCGTATAATCCACCCCTGATGAGTCCGTACACAGACGGATCTCTTACGGCCTTAATGAGGCCCAGGGATTTCCGAGAGGACGGAGATAGAGCTTGACAGACAGACGGAGAGTTGATGCCTGTCACGACACAACTTTACTTTTCTGGAGCAAAAGGAGGAAAAAGGGTGTTTGAGAACCTCCCCTCCGCCATCTTCCAATAGTAACACTTATATGCACGCATGTAAGACTTCCACCTCCTTTTTTTTTTTTTTTTTTAAATCATTCTTTTGTAGCTTACGTAACTGCAGCAGAAATAGCTTCACAACCGCGGCGAGGAGTGATTAGGTGAACCCATGTTCTGTGTTGTGTGCTTTTGTTCAGTGTTTCTTTTTTTTTTTTTTTTCATGGGTTCAGGTTCCAGGCAACGGTCCAAAGAGAGGGAGCTGGAGAAGAGCGAGGCAGACATTGTTCTCTGAGCCAGTGACCGAGGAGGGAGGGAGGGAGGATCTGTGTGATACTGAAAGGGACAGAAAATGAAAAGGATAGGAAGTTGTGTGTGTGTGTGTGTGTGTGTGTGTGGTGGGGGGGTGGCTGAGAGGGCAAACAGAGTTGGGTGTATTGGGGGATGGGAGGTCGAGGAGCTCCCCATGAGAATGAGAGCATTCCAGGCGTTGGTGCATGGGAAGGCTGTTCAGGAGATGCACGTGATTGTTTCAAGGTGCCTCTTTACATTGTTAATGAGGGTTTGTCTGGCAAGGGGGCACACCGGGATACTGAGTCCTTTCTCTGTGTGTGTGTGTGTGTGTGTGTGTGTGTGTGTGTGTGTGTGTGTGTGTGTGTGTGTGTGTGTGTGTGTGTGTGTGTGTGTGTGTGTGTGTGTGTGTGTGTGTGTGTGTGTGTGTGCGTGTGTGTGTGTGTGGTTATGCAGGGGTGGCATTGTGTAGAAAGAGCACTTCTCCAGAGGCATTTGTATTCTCCAAAAAGAAGAACAGGGTTTATTCATGGAGCAAACTTGAGCCACCGGGCTAACAGTCGCCTCCTCTGTTACAGGGGTCTCTCTCTCACGATCACCCGTCCACTGTGGGAATAGCCTGCACATGTTTCACCAACACATTTAAGCAGTGAAAATGGCTTCTTTTTTTTTTTCTCCATGTGGCTTTTTCCCCCCATTTCCAACCACCACATCTTTTCTACATTTTTACTTTTATTACGTTGAATTCAACACAGACCCCCGCAGCGCTCCACTCATGATTTAAAAAAAAAAGTAACATTATGTTTTGTGACGTGCAAAACATTTGTTGAGTTTTGTCATATTCGCTTAGATCTCTTTCAACGTGTTCCCTGTCCCTCTTGCCCCCGTCAGTCCATCCCATCCACACCAGAGCTTGAATAAGTGAATAGGATCCCTCCACCCCCCCGCCGCGCCCTCGCACCACGGGCCAAGCATTACCATTTGAAAACGCTCGGCGGGGAGACAGACGACATTGTGCACCCAAAAAGAAAATGAAAAACTAAAAAGCAACAATGCAGACAATCATTTCCATGTTTAACCGTTGCCGGAAATCAAATCGCCACCCACCCTCCTCCCCTTCCCCTGAAGAATGCCGACTATTTTGCAGGGACCATCTCTCAAGACCTAGTGGGCCTCTGTCAACCTACTCCAACCTGTCTTGTCAAATAAGAGGAGCCTTGACAGCTGCGGACACAGGGGAGCTAATGTTTTTTACCACTGCACCTTGAATTAGTCTGTAGAGAGAGAGACCATCCTGTAAGCAGAATATGATAGGCTTGATCCCTGCAGCAGCCGACGCGTAAATGCCTGTCAGTGTCTTTTATAGCGAAACACTGAAGCCCTACCTGCTGCAGGGGCGCTTCAAATGGACGACCACGCGCTCACGAACGTGCAGGATAGGAAAAAATATATTCCCCATTGCTGTAATTCTAATAAGTAAACCAATTATTCTCCCTTATCCTGACTAGCTTGCATTTGGGCGACGGTTGCAGCCTCGGTTGTTGTGCTTTTTGTGTCTGCGTGAGCTCTCTCTGAGCGTAGCGTGAAATCAGGAAGACAGCGGAGCACATCTACATCTCATTGGCTAGTCCCATATGTAAAACCATGAAATGTGGACCTGCAGAGATACCGTAAAATATGTTTCACATCTTGGCCAGTGCCCCCCCTGGAGGGATTAGCCCGTGTCTCCGGGGCTTACCATGATGCACTCAAGTACCCTCACTTGGCACCTACACCCGGCCTGGCAAGAATCCCCCTCTCTCCTCCACCAGAACTGAGCCCGTCTTGGCTGGGAGCTCATGAATAACATCCATAGTTTTTTTTTTTTTTGGTGATACTTGATTAACCCCCGTAGGGAAATTGTCTTTTCACTTCCCACCCTCCCCCCCCATCCGAGGAGATCAGAGCACAAAGTCGCCTACAGTGCATCACCCTGGAGCTGGTGGGGATTCGGTGTCCCGCTCAAGGACACTTCAGCGGGGCGGATGCTTGCCGACGCGGCTCCTCCTCCGGTTAAAGGACGGGCTCTCTTACCACGAGGCCGCCCTGCTGCCCTCGTAGCGTTCAGACAGCCCCGGCATGACTTGGCAAATACGAGAGACCGTGTTACACAATGCGCTTGCCCAGCAGCCCCTTCCAGTTCACAAAAACTCGATAGACATTCGAGAGAATATTCCCAGTGTGGCTTTCACGTCTAAGTATAGATCAGTCCTCAGCGTACGAGAGCGAGAGCGAGTCCAAGATGTGAAATGATCAGGCTAGGATGGTTTTACTGGATCCTTCAGGGTCTCTCAGGAGACAGGAACTGCTGCAGGCTAAGGAGTGGGACGGAAACGGAGAGCAGGGTGTTGCATCAGGTTACCTTTTTAATGTGACCGTAAAAAACAACAACTTTAATGATCTGACAGGTTGAGGAGGAGCCGAAGGAGACAGTCATCTTTACAAAGAAGTTACTCAAATCACTTCCTGTGATGTAGTCAATAGGTGTCTTGTGATGTTGCAACTGTGTCTTACCGCACAGCGTATTGCATTATTTATTATTTTTGTCTGCTTTAATACTATTTCTGGTCTGTATAAGTATAAAGTTGTTATTTTCTATGCCTCAGGGCATCATGTAAAAGACGCCCTCCCTTTAAATAAAGGTTATATATAAATAAAGGTTATTAATATAAGACTCTATATAATATATAAGTTCTTATGTCACGAAAATACTTTGTAAAAGGTAAATAATACAGATATACAACATAAAGTAGACATCTAAACTAAGATGAACCCGACAAGAAAGAAACATTATTTCTCTAGTACACTTTCTCCTCTATCGCGTGCCTCAAATACGAACTGAGCAAACTCAAATATCTTAGGACCGAACAAAAGTTGTATCCGTGCAAAAAATGTGTTAGGACTGAAAATGACATTTGCTGGGGGAAACTCCACGTCAAAGCCTATTTAACCACTAAGGAAGCCCCCAGGTCAGTCTAGCAAATGTCAAGGTTTCAAATTGAGATGGTACAGGGATCAGCGGTTTGTCCCAGCATGCACTGTGGTTAGGCATGGCACACACACACATCATATACCGCTGAAGATACAGTTACCATGCAGCGACTGTTTAGATGTTGTTGCTAAGGGTGGGGAGATTTCCTCAGTAACACTATCAGAGTGTTGCAGCTCGTGAATCACACATGAGAGGGTGGGTGGTGGGTGTCATATTTACACAAGGAGCACAATAGTCTTTTATACAGTACTTCACAAATGAATAGAGGCGTTTCTCTCTTAAGTTAGGAGGGGGTTGATACGCCCCGTCCTGGCATTTTATCACAATGCGAATTTGTGGTTGGATTTTAAAAAACCCTGCAACCACAACAATTCAGTGCCATGACTACTTTTTGTCAGACGTGGAAACTGTGACACAACCAGTCAATGGCTGTTTCTGTCATTTGACCATAATGGAATAAGCTTAATTGATTAGTTACCACTCTTTTCATGCCACTGTAGCTCGACTGTAGGTATTGATTTACTACCTGGCTACACGAGGCCATCAGCCAATGGGAGGCAGCGTTGCTTGTCCTGTGAGGTAGACGAAGATGAATCCCACGTTGAAGTTGTGACACGGTCCTTCTGGCACTCGAGACTCGTACAGAAATGGAGGAGGTGAAGTTTTACCCAGCCTGCTGTGTAATTACGTTAATACATGGCCCCTGGCAGAGCTTACAAAGAGGCTGTAATCAGGGGGGTCAACCATCCTGAAATCTGTCCAAATGAAGAAATTACCATGTACTCTGAGCTCTGAACCGCTTCCCATGAGCCCGTTCTACCCAGAACCCTTCACACGGCCCATTTATTTGAACTGGCTCTCACCCGCAGCAGCTCGCACTCGGAGGAACGGCTCGTAAAAAGTCATCAGGTCCTCATTATCGTCATTACTATAATTATTTTCTATATTTACCTAATGTGAAACGAGGCCAAATGAGTGTGCTGGTTCACCCGTTCTGTGAACCACCCCGGGGCACGTGTTACAGTGGTACGGCCCTAATCTTCACACCAGTACCGCTGTTGAGGTACTGCGTGGAGTTTTACAGCAACGGTATGATGTTCTCACCGTTGGAGCCTACCACTTTTTTCGGGAGCTGGGGGGGGGGTTGGTATTTGTTGGGGCTGAAAACATCCGCAGGTCTGCTCCCGTTGCCTTGGGTACCCAGATTTTCTGCTATGTGGTGTGGTTGTGATGTTGGCTGCAGTAGCGGGGGGATTTCTACTGTTGTATTTGGGAGCTCCTTTAGCCAAAGCCACCTTCGTTATTAGATTGATGTGTAGTCGAGAGCCAAAACCACCCACAGAGCGCTTACTGAAAGCAAAGGTGGGGCCCTCTCGGTGGTAAAGTTACGTAAGGGCTTTTTTATTTTTGGATTGGTCAGCACAGGCTGTGTGCTCTCCACACAAATGAGAGAACGGCTATTTGTGCTCAGACGAGACACCAGTGGAAAATGCAGTGTTGATGTAGAGGTGTATGAGTCATGGATGAGAGAGGGGCTAAGAGAGGGGCTAAGAGAGGGGCTAGACAGCTGGGTCCGGGTCTCCGTGTGTACATACCCGGCTCCAGGTGTGAATCTGGGCGGCTCGGCTTTGCACTATTCCACGGTTTGTAATGCCGAAAACATATGAGACCGTGGGAGCTTCTCCAAAGCCAGATGTTGCCAAGGGGACCTGAGAGACCCCTTGACAAGGATTTCATACCTCGTTTTCTGTCATAAAAACAAGGCGAGTGTCTTCTGGCACCGATCTATTTTCAGTAACTGGGCCAACGTCTGCTCATCTTCATCACCTTGAGATCTGCCAGTGACGGTGCCACCTGCCAATCGATCACAGCGCCGGTGTTTGTTTGCGAACGCCCCGTGTGTTTCAGCCGTCTGCCTCCAGTCTGTATACCTCAACGCCGACCTGTGTTTTTTGCATTAACGCCGCCACATTTCCATCGGGGAAGCAGAGGAATGCCTCTCGTCTCGCTGCTTAACAGCTTATAAAAGATAACTTCCTGGAAGCCCGTACTCATCTGTGGGCGAAGCATAAGCACAGCGGCCTTGCCTCCCTGCCCACTGACAAATGGCAAACACATGTGTTTACAGGAGGATCAGTGGCAAGTGATGGAGCCACCTTGTTATGACTAACCAATGTTTACGCCAGGGATCTGACGCCCATGTTAATAGTCAGTTTCACCTGCTCCAATTGCAGTGACCAGAAGCAAACAAAAACAAGCAAACAGGAGCTGACTCTTCCCCCTTGCATCACTTCAAAAGGACCTTCGCATTTCTGTTTTCCATTACGGGTAACAACCTGCTGGAGATTCATTCAACACGATTTCTCAACAAGATAATTGAAAGATGTTGAGGTCTGAGTCTTTTATTTGTCCCAGGTTGTGTCTGTTAAAAATCACAATACATCGAGATTACACTAGTCTATAGAGGTCGACCCCACATGAAACACTCTGTTTACTCTGGCCGTCTCCACACTACTAAAGTATTAAAGCCAATAAAGCTAAACCTTGGAGAGGAGGAGGTTTAAGTGTGTGAAAACATGTCGACCAGCTCCCTTCTGGGATGTCTGTGGTCCCGGGACTAACCGCAACAGATGAAATGTGTTTGTCGCACAGTTTTCACACGAAATCACCCACACTGAAGTCAGACTTCTGCAAGAGTCCAAAGTACCGGGTGCAAAGTTTCCTCATCGACAGCCAAAGGTGGCAACGTCTGTTGGTTACAGTGTGTGCCAGTTTGTAAGGTGCTTGTAAGGTGAGTGCTTGGTAGTGTGTTTGTGTGAATGTGGTGCCGAGCTGTTGATTGCATGAGATGCTCAGTAGAGATGAGCAGGCAGTGTGGTTTGGAGGAATGAGAATAGCAGACCGCTTTTAACACCTCTTCCATCAGCTCTTATCTTCACAAAGCCTAGCAGCGCTGAGCGAGGTGTAGCTGCCCAATTAAAGGTGCTTCTGAGTGTGTGTGTGTGTGGGTGTGTGTGGGTGGGTGTGTTTCTTTGTCTGTATGAAACTGTGTTGTAACACTGCCATTTTTGTTGTTTTAACAGTTGATTATAGTGATCACTGTGATTAGTGGAGACATGGGAGTAGACAAAGAGGTATGGTGTGTTTGTGATCTTGCACTACTTTCCTCTCTGAGTATGAAGCAACAAGCCAGTGTCTCAATACCAAAATGTTACAGTAGTGAAATGCCTAAACCGCTCTGGATTAACAACAGAACAGTGATTATTTCTCAAGACACATTTATGTCCACATTCAAACTCTTTATCAGCGGAGTAGCATGAGACTCAGCATCATCACACTAACAGCCTTTTCGTCTCCTCTTGGATAACGCCGCCAGCCGTGATTCAATCAATGGGATAGACAAACATACGGGCCCACTCAAATTGGCTAATGGTGACCTCTGGGGGTCAGGATCGAGTGTGTTGCAGGCCTGCAGGCGAGCCAGCGGGTCGCGGGGGGCGGGGGGGGGGCGATTGAGGGGGTGTAATTGTGCGTCGGGCGTTGCTGGCTAATGGCCATGGCAGCGTACTTAGACAATAGCCAGGGAGGCCAGACTCGCGGTGGGAGATAACGACGAATGCTAGCAGAGGGAGTTTCACATGGGAACCTTCTGAATCACACCGGGTAGGAAAGGGAAAGGCCAGGGAGCGTTCATGAAAGGCTCAACCCAGTAGCAGCCACCGACCGGGGCTTCCTGATTCCCACACTGAGACAAAAAAAAAAGCGAGACTCCGATAACATTTTACCAAAGAGAGCTGAGACAGGACCAAGAGGGGGAGGAGTAGCGAGTGGATAGAGAGGGACATTCATTTCCTTTGCGACTATTTCTTGCTCACGTGGGTTCGTGCTCATCTCCCGCTCTGCAGAAATGTTTGCTTGCGCTCCAAATGTGCACGTCGCGTTTCAGATTAGGAATCCAATTCTACCCACTCTGATTTTTATCTGAGTGAATTTCAACCCACTGTAGCTCCGTGTGTCGAGAGATGAGAGTTGATGAGGACAAAAAGCAGATCTTATAATCAGCAGTGTGTCCTGTGCACCAGCATTACTGTACACCATGGCCTCAATCCCACAGTCCCTCTGTGGTTTGGTCTCTTGTCATTATTACAAGACGTTCTTTCTCTGTTTTAATGCTGCAGCAGAAGCGCTGTGTACAAACAAGAGGTCTGTTACTTATTATGGGCTATATTTACAGCTTGTTGCCATAAGGTTGTCGATTCAAAACACAGCTGGGAAAAGCTGCCGGGAAGGTGAACAAGAAGCACTTCCTCCCTCCCTCAACGTCTACCGTCAAGGTGCCCCCGAGCAAGGCACCAAATGGACTTGGCAGCTCCGGTGTGAATGTGTGTGAATGTGTGTGAATGTGTGTGTGAATGTGAAGCAAGGTGTTGCTGAAAAGGAGCATGCATGTGCAGTCGAGTCCTTCCTGGATAAATAAAGGCTAAAGAAAAAAGATGGATGCATTTACCGAGGCAATTAGCAGTAAGTGCCTCTCTCTGACATAAATGTGCCGCCCCCTGGGGGTTTCCTATCTCCAGATCTGAGGTTTTCAGTCATTATCTCTCGCCACTCGCCGGCCCTTTGGACCGCTGAGCCCTGAAGCTCGGCGCAGGCTGAGAAAATCCTATCAAGCTCAAATCAGTTTGAAAGACATCTGGTTGCGGAGCCGGGGGGCTAATGCAATTCTGCATGGTAATTTCAAGTGCAGCAAGAAGTTCACCGTCGTATTATTCAGCTTAATAATCTCAACATGTCACAGAGGTAGAGTGTGTGGTGGTGGCTACTCGCTCACTGTGTCTTCCTGTTCTCCCTCTCTGTAGAACCTGATGGCCAAGGCGTTGTACGACAATATGCCGGAGTCCCCCGAGGAGCTGGCCTTCCGGAAAGGGGACATCCTGACCGTGATTGAGCAGAACACCGGAGGCCTGGAGGGCTGGTGGCTCTGCTCTCTGCATGGCCGCCAAGGCATCGCTCCCGGCAACCGCTTGAAGCTGCTGATCGGGCCCATGTTCGAGGCCCAGTCCCCGGCAGCCGCCGCCGCCGCCGCTGCCGCCGCCGCCCAGTCCCCTCCTCAGAGCTCCGCCTACCAGAAGAGGGCTGGCCCGAGCAAGGGGCTCTACCAGGTGCCGCAGTCTCTCCAGAGTCCGCAGCAGCAGGGCCAGCAAGGCATTTACCAGGTTCCCCCGGCACAAGATGTCTACCAGGTCCCACCACAGAGGAGTGCCCTAGCTGCTGATGGCACACCTAACAAGGTGAGAGAGAGAGAGGGGGGTACAGAAATGGGGTGGTGGATTGGGTTGACTGACCTCCGGGCAAAGACACAGCTCTGGGATCAGAAAGGATTGAAAAAATAATATGAACCCCGATGGGTGTGGCATGCCCTGGCAAGTGTGGGTATTAGATGTGATGGGACATGGCATTTACACGGTGACCTGTTATCCTGCCCGTCTGCCACGACGCGGCATCGGTATGATTGCACACACACACAGAAAACCAGAGGCCAGAAGGGATTGCGGGTCCTGCAATGTGAACTGTGGACAGGGTGTGCCGGCCCTGGCGCTCACCACAGAGCAGGGTAGTGTTTTTATGTAGCGCTCCCATTTGGCTGTACTTGTTGTGTTGGCTAGCTGTGTGTAGCGGAGCCAGTCCAGCCCACAGAAGGGCACTGAATAGGGGACGAGCGCGTGGAAAAGCAAACAGCACAAAGCTGTTTTAGGGTTTTGGTGGAGCCCAGCTGCCTGAATGTAGCTTTTTCTGCACTCAAGCGCTGTACACAGGTCATTGGCCAACCCCCGTAGCATTTGGTTTGGTCATTTACAGTATATGGGTATTTACACAATGCTCCAAGCCGTGTGCCCGTCATGTATATTTACTGTTTTATTGGCTGGACGGTCTATAATTTGAAGCATGTATCCCAGACTGTAATAGGACAGAAAGACAAGCGGCCAGTTTTCCAGCTCGTCTCGCATCGCTTCTCATACACGTGCAGAGAAATCGGTCGGACACATGATAGTCTCTGGCAACGGTTTTTGTTCAAACACACGAGGAAAAATAAGAGGGGTGGGGGGGGGGAAATGCTCCCGTTTATTCAACTTGCTTGACTAGACTAGCAGCGCCTCACACCAGATCAACCCCGTAGGAGACGGAAGGGAATTATATCCTGGAAAAGCCTTTTATATCCTGGGGGTATGGTTTTTTTTTCTTTTCTTCAGCTGTCGTAAGGAATGAGCTACGGTTTGCGTTTTGGTAGGTAAATAGGCAGCAGGCGCCGGGAGCTTAGGAGACTTTGTGTGATTCACTGCACAGGAACAGTCGTGATAAGTCAGTCAGAGCCAGGGGCTGAGAGGAAGAGAACATGAGACCTGTCAATCCACCTGCTCATACTGTGTACACACACACACACACACACACACACACACACACACACACACACACCTCTCCTTTCCACTAGTAGCCTGAGGAATCATTTTCCATCTCATCACCAAAAGTCTTTTTAATACCAGAATGGTATTAAAAATTTTTTTTAATTTAATACCACCACAAAAATTAAATGTGCTTCTTATGAAAGTGCTGATTGTGCTGATAGTCTGGAATCACGTCGTTGGAGAGTCCAGGACGTTTAACTCCCCCTCCAATCTGCGGTTATCAAAGTGGTGCAATTTTCAGCTGTGTTCCTGTCCATTAAAAATAAAGATGGTGTGTGTGTGTGTGTATTAATGCAAATGTGTGTTTGTCTACACGTGTCCCTGTGCACATATGAGTGTGTGTTTGTGTGTGTTTGTGTGTCCAGACAAGGCTCTGTTGTGTTCCAGTGTCTGACTGGAGGCCAGAAGCACCATTAGTCCCCGTGGCCAGGGCCCAGTCCTGTTCTGCTCTACCAAACCAAGCAGCAGTAACCGAGTAGTGAAACTGAGAAAACGTGTTTATTTCCTGGTACAGACTACTACACTATGTCGTGTCATCGCATTTACCGGGTTATTTTTTTTGTTGATATGAAGTTTAAACCCAAGACATGACATTTGGTCTTTTTAAAACACACACAAAGTAGTTACTGCTGTTGGCCTTTGTTGGGCAGAGTTGATGACAGGCTCTGCGTATTGACTCATGCAGAAACGCTCCGGCTGGCCGTGGCGTAGCGTGCTAATAGCTGATGGAGCTGGAAAGGAAAACAGCGATTTACTTGTTGTCAAGTGCGCAGCGCAGAGGAGCATGCGCATGGAAGCACAGACTCAGTCTTGCTTCCCAAATGATTACGGGGACTGATGCAGGTTTCCTAGACTGATAATCCTCTCACATATTACTCTAAAGCCTTCATCCCCCCCAGAAAGGATCCTGTATGTCCTTCACCGCGTGTGTGTGTGTGTGTGTGTGTGTGTGTGTGTGTGTGTGTGTAGGCATGCATGCACTCTCGTCTGCACACATCCTCTAGTATGCGCACCCGGGTTTGCATGCCAACCCCACTGTGCAAATCCAGATTGGCGACTTGTTATTTTCTCTTCATGTGGTGTGGGGCTTCGGTATATAAAGGCACACTGAGGTTTGGCGCTCTCTGCCTCTCTGGCTGTCGGTTTGATGCTGCGGCCTCGTCCTCGTGTGACCCTCCAGGGAGGGTGAGCTAAAGAGCCCCACAGCTGCCCCATTCAAGGCCCCAGAGCCGGGGCAGTGTGGGACAGATGCCTGGGGCTCTCGGCCACACAAAGAGTCTCCTCACGCGGAGGCCAGGAGAAGCCTTGTACCGCCTTTATCACCCTGGTGTTAGAAGCCCATTACTCATCTGACCCTGCCCTTCATCTCGTCTTTCTCCACAGCTCTGAAAGGTGTGTCTGTCTCTCTCGCTCACTCTTTCTACTTCTCCTCCACATTCCCAGTGCCTCTGTGCTTCCCCCCCCCCCCCCCCGTCTGAGTCAGACGTCGAGGTCGCAGTGTTCAAAGATGGGGGTGGGTTCAGAGTTCAAAGGCCCCCCCCCCCCCCCCCCGCCCAGCCTCTTATCTACTCCTACCAGGCGGGCCTTTTTATTCCTCACTTCCTGGCTCACGAGGGCTGCTCCTTCTATGGGCATTTCCTCCATCAACTGTGTCATACCCGTAGATGCAATCTGGTACCATAAAGATGGAGGGGGATTGACAGGCTAACAAACTCCCACACAACTCAAGGAAGTGCTCTGGGAACTGTTTATGGGCTGGACTGCTGAGGGTGCGCCATCTACCTTGATAACATTCTGCTTTTGGAAGTAAGCAGGTTATCTGTAATTAATGGCCTGTTTGCTCGACTCGGCCATATTTCTCCTCCTAATCATGTGCACCACAGTCTCGGCACCAGATAAGTGAATTACCCCTTCCTGGAGCGAGCCGACTCTCTTAGACACTCGTCTGCTCTCCATTGTCACGGCGGTGATGAATCGTTGGCCTTTTGAGATTTGACCGAGAGGGCAGGGTCTTAAATCTGTTGTATCAGACGCATTGTGCTGTGCCGGTTGCATGCTGGGAGAACTCAGAGCAGAGGCTGTGAAGGAGTAACACAGGGGTAGAGGGAGGGGAGAGGGCAGGAAATGCTTTGCTGAAAGTTAACATTAAGACATTAAGATCTATACTGGCGGGACATTTTTCATCTCCCGTCTTTCACTTTTTTTACTTTTTTTAACTATCCTGATATTGTTATCTTGGGAAGTAAACACTGAATGACAGACAAAGTATTGAAACTACCACTGTTCAGATAATCCCATTAAAACTTGGCTGGTCCGAGGATTAAGAAGCCTCTTTGATCAGAGGGAATGAAAGATGACCTTATTAGTGCTGGAATCAGCCTGCTCTCCTTTAACGCTCCTCATCAAACCCGCTGTCTGTTTGGGTTTAGCCACTTGGACGTGTTATTGAGACGGCCGAGGGCCTCGCAGGACTCAAGACTTAATTACCTGCAGTAATTAGTTTGGCGTGTTAATAGGCCATCGCAGCTCCAAGTGGTGGAGGGGAACGCTATCGAGCAGCTCTGAGCGGTTTGGGCAACGAAAATGTCCCGTAGAGCTGCAAGCTGCATCCTCCTGCTGTGATTCAGCACAGCAGAGAGGGTTATTATAGAGCAGGAGCACCAACTTCATTGAAGAGAGACAGTCACGTCCATAATGCCACTTCCACCTAACGTGTAAGGCATCCCATGAATAGTATTGTGCAGGAGATGCATCCCATTTAATTTTCACTGTATCTTTGCGGTGTCTCATTCATCGTCTCTTGTGTCTCTGGTGGATATCTGTCCTGTGCACATGCTAACATGTTAGCACACAGTACATTAAGTGTCTGTAGGCAGCTAGCATCATCTAACACAAGAAGATAGAACTTGTAGTAAACCAGAGTTGTTGTTTTTTCCTGCCAATTCTCTCATCACATAAAGGGTAAGTTCACCAACAGGCCAATTTTCCAAAAAGTTGTCCTTTTAAAGCTGAACCAACAGCACCGTGCTGACAGAAGAGAATGGTACGGGGGTGTTGGACCTTGTTGATGTGTGAATAGGTAGATGGATGGATGAAACGTAGTTGAATAGGGCTCAATTGCCAGCTTGCCGGCGGTGTCATTGTCACTGTCTTTTTGCGATCAGACCTTTGGTGAAAAGCCTGATGGGGTTGTTGATTTGTGTCATCAGGTCATTAGCGGGGGAAATGGCGTTGCTGTGTACACGACCAATGAAAAGGTGTCAAGTGATGATTTCCTGTTGCATGGACATGGACACTGGACACTTAAACACACACACAATCCTGTGTAAATGCGGTGGTCCTCAGGAGCACAATAGTGGCACGTCGCCTAAATATCAAATCCACATGTATATAACAAACTCATGAGGCAATTGTTGACATTGTGACGACACCTCTAAAATAATGCTGAAGTAAAGCTGCAAAACCCAACCTGCCAAAACCAGAGCCTGCCAGGATGCTAAGTAAACATGGTGTTGCTGAAAGAGCCGTGAGTCACCCACCACAACCCCGTGGTACCAGGAGAGCTAACAAGGCTTCTCTTTGGCTCCTCGGGGCACTAGTTTGAACCTGATCCCTCTTTAGTCCCTCGCAGCCCTGACTCCTCCACGAAGGAATCCTAAGAGCCTGTCACCTGAGTGGGAACAACTGTTTGTTCAGTCTCCCTGGCTCTTCGTGATGTCATCGCCCGCCGCTCTCTCTCCGAACGGGGCTGCCACCGCCGCCATAAAAGCACCAACCTCGTCGGACACAGTAAATATTTACCCACCAGCAATTATAGGAGCGGGCGAGTGGCCTCGATGCGCAGCCCGCTGGGTAAACAGAGGGGCGGAGATGGGAAATAAATGAGCAGTGTGTGTCTGGCAGCGGCTGAGAGGAGCCACTGATGGGAAGAGTACTACTTAAACCGGTGACATGTACCTGCGGAAAAGGGCACCGAGCCCTTTCACAGATGCGTCTGTGCCATCCGAGTCCAAACAGACGTCCCCTTGTGAGCGTACTCCCGGATAGTTCACCCAGAAAGACGGCAGCGGGGCGAGGGTGACCTTTCGCCGAGGATCTCTCTCTCTGTTGCCGCTTTGTGGTAGCTCCCCGTCTGGTGTGTCTGGTTACGTGCTCGGGGAGTTTCACACAACCAGGTGTGTGTGTGTGTGTGTGTGTGTGTGTGTGAGTAACTGTGCGTGAGAGGAAAGCAGCGAAGGCTATTTATTCCTACGCTGGGTTATTTCAGAGCCCGGTTTAAAAGCCTCCAGCGCGTGGTTCAGCCCCGACCCCGCGGGCCCCTGGGTGATGTATGCCTGGACAGGAATGCCAACGATGAACACCTTAAATCACAGAGGGGATGTTCAGATTAGACTTATGAGAACCATATGGACTACTGCTACTCAGACTCGCTTCAGTAACTCCACTCAGATGAATGGCATTCCTTTCCATACTAGGCTACGTACGCTCATTTTCCGTTCCTCTCACTTTCCCCCTTTTCTACCTCCATAAATCTATTTTTCAAACCAGCCCCCCCCCTTCTCTCTCTCTCTCTCTTTCTCTCTCTGCTCCCTCCACAGAAACTTTAATCTCATTCTGAGTTGGCTGGTCTTACGCTGGGGTTATGGCTCCCATCACTCAGGCTCTGATTATGTCTGTGCAGCACGGGAGACGGTATTAGGATATTAGGTTGGCTATACAGGGACTGGAGGCTCATACCTCCCTGGAGACTCTCTCTCTCTCTCTGCCAGGAAGCCATGCGTATGGTTCCTATTTTCAAGCCCTGTTAATGAACACTGCTCGTTCCAGTGTGGTGATAGTGGTGTGTGTGTGTGGGGGGGAGGGAGGTATACTGGGCTCAGGGAAGGACATTCCCAGCATTCCTCTGTCTGTCTGACGCAGCAAGGAGGCCTGCAGCTCTGCTTTTTGGGGGATATAAGGAGGCAGGAGGAGGGGATGGAAAGAGAGGGATCGGGGAGATGTCGAGGGACCGATAAACACTGACGGGAAAGGAGGAGGGGAAAATGTGACGAAAAAATAAACAGGGACATGCATGGGGGGGCATGGTTGGAGCTGCAGTTACGTGTTCATTTTCCCCCTTTTATTCTCTGGGCTCTCTGCCAGACGGTGTCATCGAACTGTGTCCTCTACCCTGATGAGGGCCACGCTCGCTCAGATGTTTGGGTTTGCTCATTGGTTTCTTCCTCGCTGTTTTTTTTTTTACTCATTTCACCTTGGTAGAACTGCGAGATTGCGACAGATTTTGTGCCTTTTGGGTTGAAACATCACACCTCAGGCCGCCGGAGTCTGAAGTCACGGGGTTCATGGGGTTTATGTGCGGCTCTTAATGTTTCGCTTAAGCATTTTTAGGTTTGCGAGCTGCTCGTGAAGGGGCCCTACGTTGGTCTGCTCCAGGCCTCTGTTTAGCACGCGGTTTGGAGGGTCCTCCATAAATATCCCGAAACATGGCACGGGGAGGATGTAGGCCCGTCTCTGTTGTCAGAACCAATCTGGATCAAATGTAATCACTTACTGTCGCTGGGTCACTTGAGGACTAGGAATGAGAAACAGGCGAAACCTCAGAGAGCCGCTACAGATGTACACGATTTGAGAGTCAGGGGGTTAGAGGAGTGTGTTTGCAACGTGCGATACCGAGTGTTTGTCTTCCTTTAGACAGCAGTCCTGATTGTTTTCTCTCTCTCTCTCTCTCTGTCTCTCTCTCTCTCTCTCTCGCCCCTGCTGTGGATGGACAGGTGGTGACCCCGACCAGAGTGGGACAGTCCTATACCTACAGCCCCGGCCAGCACAACCAACAGGACCTCTATGACGTCCCACCCAGCAGAGCCCAGGGGGTAGGTGTCTCATATTCGGTCTGCACATCGTCCCACTGCTAACTGCTAACTTTCATATAGCAATGTGAATAGCCAGCGATGCACATGTGCACATTCTGCATATATGCTCTTGCTGTAAAATTCAGTCTTTCCGTTTTCAAGCCAATAGCACCTCTGCAGTAGCATTAGCAGTACGTTCTCTTTTTCTTCCTCTTCCTTCCTTTTCGTTCTCTTTGCTGCTGTAATGATCCAGTTTTCCCACGGGGGATCATTAAAGCTTCATCTTATCATCTCATGTTATTAAAACGTCGACACGGCGCGGTACTTCATCGTGTTATTTTAATCTCTCTAATGTAGTTAGCTTTCGGTGCACTTCATTACACACACCCCACTGCGCAAAGGGGGAGAAACACATTTAAACAAGACCGCCTCAATAACAGGGTGCATCATCCAGACACAGTTTAAATAAAGTCAACTTAAGGAAGTGATAGTTGATATATAATAACTGCATGGTTGCCTTTACTCTTTAATTACTAAGAATCTCCTAGTAGTTTGTGGTCGTAACTCATAATTACCACGTAAAGTTTGTTCAACCCTTTTTCAGTGTTTTTTTGGTTGCTTTCATATTTCAGGTGTATGACGTTCCAGCCGCTCAAATGTTGGGCTCGCCGTACCCCGGGCAGCAAGGCAGCGCCCGGTGCCAAGGAGTCTACGACGTGCCCCCGTCTCAGATGGACCCCCGGACACAGGGGGTTTACGACATACCTCCCTCGACTCAAGGGGTAAGAGAACATTTTGACAGAACGAGAGAGCCGCCGCCACAATGAAAGGGCGCATCAGTCAGACACTCCATTTATTTCAGTCAAACAAAGTCGGATCAAGGAAGTGGGAGCCGCATACGTCCGGAAAATGTTACTTTGTGTTGACACAGTTCCTAGTATTCCTCTTAATTGGCTGTAATAAATTAATAATACGTCAAATGATCATATTTATGACATTCTTGCGGTGGCGCTGAATGATAGCCTCGCCTGCCAGTAGTGTTCAACCAAAGCTCCCCGGGTACGGTTCTGTGCCTGTGAACTCTCCAGCAGGGAAAAAAGTCAAGGACATAACTGTGCGCTTTCCAGGCCCTCTAAGATTTCACCAGACTCCCAGACCCGACCAGGCTCAGGGCCATCAGTTTGTTTGTAATAACCCGAAATATGCCGGGACCTGTTATTTGCGTCGTTCCTAATTACAGTTTTGGGCAGGCCGGTCTAGCTGTAAAGAGTGGATTTCAAGGCTGATGGAAATCATTCACAGGCCCCTGTTTCATTGACCCCGCTGCTCTGTGCTCATGCACGTCAGAACACAAGTCACTGTCAAGACGATGCGTTTCCTGGGAGCCTTAGAGATGATGAGTTATTTTCAGAGTGACACTGTGTTAGAGGAAGGAATCTAAGTCAGGTTTGCAAATTATAGTATCGACATGCAACCAGAAGGCCTCTCACTTCCTCAATCTGTAACTGCAATACTGTTGTACAAAGTGCATCCGGTGAAAACATGTTGACGGTGTGGTGTGCGGCTGTGTGGTTGTATTGTATATAAACCTAATGATTGTCGTCCCCCCCCCGCAGGTCTACTCCGTGCCTCCCTGCAGAACCAACCCTGCTCTCCAGGAGGGAAACTATGACTTCCCCCAACCTCTCAAACACAAACAGGAGGGCATCTACGACGTCCCCCCACCCGCCCTCACCAAGCCCACACAGAGCCCCCAGTCCAACTATGACTTTCCCCCCAGCTTAGAGCCCGCTGCCCATCACCACCACCCTGTTAGTACCAATGACAATGAAGGCATTTACGACGTGCCTCCCCCCGCCCTTCATTCAGGGGCAGGTTCCCAGAGGGATGTATATGACATCCCCCGGGGCATGCAGCCCTCCCAGCACAGAACCTCGCCCGCTGACAGAGACAGAAGCAAGGGCGTGTACGACATCCCTCCCCAGGACGCTCGCGCGATGGCGGACGTGACGGACGGCGTGAACCGCCTGTCGTTCTCCAGCACAGGCAGCACACGCAGCAGCATGTCCACCTCCTCTTCCTCCACCGGCTCCGCCTCCGAAGGCCGCCTTGCTCTGGACCTGGATGCTGCTGTCCAGAGGCTGTACCGCCTGCAGCAGGCCGTGGAGACCTCCGTAGGGGCCTTACAGACCCTGGCAGCGTCGCCTCACTGGAGGACATTTCCCTTCATGGAGCGCCACGCCAATGATGTCCGCACGGTGCTAGACAGGGTACGGGCTGCCCTGGGGGACTTCCTTGTATTCGGTCGAGGGGCTGCGGCAAACGCCACGGCTCTGTCAGACCCCAGCCTGCACAGTAAGATGAGACGGCAGCTCGGACGCCTGGAGGACTCCCAGCAGATCCTGCTGCAGATCTACCAGACCCTGGAGAGCTGTGGCTGGGCCCTCAATGCCCTGGCCTCCTCCGCCTCTGCCAAGCACCACAATAAGAGTGACGACCTGGACCGCTTCGTCATGGTGTCCAGGACTGTGCCTGACGACGCCAAGCAGCTGGCCTCCACGGTAGGCAGCAGTGCCGAACTGCTCTTCAGGCGGGCGCCCATGGACGGGTCCTTCTCTAGAGGGAGCACACCTGATGAGAACATGATCCAACCGCTCACCTCCCCCTCCTCAGACAATGACAACTACGGGGGCCAGACCAAGCCCTTCCCTGTGCCCTCCAGCCAAGACAAAGACAACATGAACAACAGTGAAAAGTGTGTTAAAAGCTGGATGGAGGACTACGACTACGTCCATCTGCAGGTAAGTCTCAAGTGTGTGTGTAATCTTGTGTTTGAGAGCCATGAATAAGAATCCTTACACTCTTATGTCACTTTGTGATTTAATCCTGAGTCATTAGGCAACGTTCATCCATCTGTTCATCCAGATTGTACGGTTCATGACCCACTAGCATTGCTTTATTTGGTTTATTCCCAGTGGGTTCGTACCACAGAGAATATGTTGTCTATCATAATCGGAGTAGCAAGTGTAACATCAAAGATCAAACCAGGTGCAGGATGTGTGTGTAAGTAATGCTTGAATGCCTTTTCTCACCAACTCCTTTCTCCACAGGGCAAAGAAGACTTTGAGCGTCAGCAGAAGGAGCTGTTGGAGAAGGAGAACATCATCAAGCAGAGTAAAGTTCAGCTGGGCCAGGAGCAGGTAAGGCTCTCGCTCTCTCTCCTTTTGGTTTGCTGCCTTCGTATCCTTCCTCCATTACATTAATATCAGTCATACATGGTAATGTAGTGATGATTCACAGCATTAGTCAGACACACACAGCTGTTGACCTTTTTGCATCTCATGGCTGCAAGAGACCAGGCCAGAGGGAGTCAAAACATTTGGAGCTTTGTGCTCGACTACCCACCGGCCAGATGGCACCTCGTAGCCTCACACAGCAGAATAAGGGCATCGGGATTGTTTCTCTTGATGGATGGAAATGGAAATTGTCTTGTAGCAAAGGGAAGAATTTAACTAGTGTGTGTTGACTATGACTGATATCACACCCACCATACGGTACATAACAAGGTAAACGACATGGATGGGAAATCACCTTCATTCTTTCACCCTTCACAGATCAATCAGTTCAAGAAGCTGGAGCAGGAAGTGATCAAGCCGGTGGAGAATGACATGACGCAGTGGATCTCGGCCGGAACCTCGGCCTCCCCCACGGACTCCTCTTCCTCCCCCTCCCCGTCCCTGGGTGGAGGCGGGGCCCATTTGTGCGGCCGGGACCGCCAGCTGCTCGGCTTCTACTCCGAGCAGTGCGAGCAACACTTCGTCACGCTCCTCAACGCCGTGGACGCTTTCTTCGGCTGCGTCGGCGCCGGGCAGCCCCCGCGCATCTTCGTGGCGCACAGCAAGTTCGTCATCCTCAGCGCCCATAAACTGGTCTTCATCGGAGACACCCTGTCCAGGCAGGCCAGCACTCCCGAGGTGGCCAACAGGGTGATGAACTCCAGTAACGTGCTGTGCGACTTACTAAAGACCGTGGTGGCCGCGACCAAGACGGCCGCCCTGAACTACCCCAACACAGCTGCCGTCCAGGAGATGGTGGACAGAGTCACCGACCTCTCACACCACGCGCAGCAGTTCAAAGAACAGTTGCTGCAAATGGCTGCTTTGTGATCTCCAGCCCACGCCGCCCGCCCGCCAGGTCCTGTGTATTTCACCACAGACGCCGTGTGTACATTTATCCATCATGGATATACATATATATAAATATTGCTCTTCGTTAATCTTTTAAGAGTGTTTTTTTTTTGGGATGTTGTAAATAGTCTTGTTCTTTCTGTTCTGTACATATTTGCTCTATTTTTGTGTAGATTGTTTTATATGATTATGGTATGAATATATATAGATGCAGTGTTGGTGTCTCTGTAGGATAACGTGGACTTATTTTCATAACATTCCTGTCACATATTATGAAGCACCTTACGAGATGTCCTGTTTTTTCGTTCCCACGTTGTAGACTGTTGTGGATGCACCCTACTGCCGGACGTGACAGTAGGTCTCTGTTGTGTAAATCATTTCATGTCAGCCGTACCCTTTCGTCTCGCCGGGTTGGGGCTCTCCACAGACAAAGTAAAGGATTGTTCTTGACCATACGACTGTGTCTTTTGATCTCTCTGACATAACACGCTTGTTACGATGCAAAGGAAAGAGATTTCCCAAAGGAGTGGAAGTATAAAGGGAGTTGTTGTACTGAAGTGGATGTCACGTTAGATGTCACCATACACCATATGTGACAACTAGGGAAGACATTAATTAAATAAGAGACTGGCTGAAATTGGATGCCATATTATCTATGAACCCATATTGTTACTTTACCAAAACACAAGATCTGATGTGACTGTCTCGTGTTATTAGCTTGGACATCTGGCTTGGCTGTTAGTGGGAGCAGGAATGGGACAGCAGGTCTGTAATTGGGGTTATCAAGTGGGAACCTGACGTAGATGTTTAGTTGATACATTATATTGCAGATCCATACATCAGTAGTTGTATGGAGGTGTTACAGCCCATTTACTACTGTCTAGTTTACACTTCCTCCAATCATTTTGCAATGCATGGCATTTGTAATACTAATAATAAACTTATTTATATAACACTTTTCATACATAAGATGTACTTTTCATAAAAGCAATGACAAGAAAAAAAATAAAAATAATAAAAGTAGAACAAGAATAAAAGTAAGAATACCCAATTTTACAAACCAATAAAATGTAATGAAAGGCTTTTCTAAAAAAGTATGTTTTATGTTGGCTCTTAAAACTAACAACTGATGGTGCCTGGCGAACATTAAGTAAAGAGATCCAAATTTATTTTTTTAACATACCAACTTGATGGTGTCAAACATAGCAGCCTCAAATAAGAAGAAGTGGAGGTGACAATAAAGTTTGAAAGGTTTCTGAGGGACTATTGGAGACTAACATTTCTTCCTGTGGGTGTCAGGTGACTGAAAGGAAACATACCATGATGTGCACACTGACAAGAAAACACTCAACTCGGGTACAAAGAAAGAAATAAAACACAGAAACTTTAGGCTTCGTGTTTACTAGCTTTGGCAACTTTCAAGCTGTTTTTACTACCGTACAAAAATGAATGGTAGCAAATGGTTTAAAATGTCATTGAAGGTTTTACAGACTGTATACGTCACCGTGGTCAGGAAGGAACCGTCATATCATCTGTGAACGACATCTGATATTTAATAAAAGATCAATATCGGCAAACCAATACATCGGTCTAACCGTAATGTCTTAGTCTTATCATCCTGGACCCTTACAGGATGTTTGATTTTTCAAGTCACACCTGATTAGAGTTAGTTGTACCTGATACGCTTGAGAGGGGTCAATTAAAGGTGGCGCTGAAAGGATTTCACACTAAGCAGGAGAGGGCTGGTGGAAAGGTGCCCATGCCAGAGGAACATCAGATACGACACAGAGAGGATCTTGGACGGATCTTGATCTGGGAGCCATGTTTTCACAGTTACCCTGTCTGCAGCAAAGCATTTCCCTTGGTTTAAAGTGTACCAAATTGTTAAATCATGTGGAGGGACAGGGCTTCTTTTGCAACGGCCTCCTGGGAGTCCATTGAGGCTTGGGTGTGCACTGCCAACTGGCTGTAGGATAAAGCTCAAAACCAGCCATTGTTGTTTTGCTTTTTTCCTCCCAATTCTTTCCTCATCTTTGCCTGCCCCTCTTTCCTCTCTTTCATTATAACCGGACTGAAATATAGTCTTTCCCTGTGGAGAAGCCGCTCTATAGATAGACGGGACTGGGTGAAGAAGAGATGCCCATGACCACAGTGAGTCTTCCACCCCCTTCAGCGCCCAATCACAAAATCTCATTAAAAATCCTTTGCGCGCACACACACGGGCTGGCACTTACAAGCAATCTGACTGTTTTTATTATCCGCGGCATTCCACCCGGCGCTCTCCTGGGACACGACGGAGAAAGGAATTTGCAGTGGGACGACTTCTAAACGGGGGGGTCGCAATTGACCCAAGTTGCAGATATATACGCGGTAAATCAGGAGATGTCACGCCGAGGCCCCAGATCCAGCTGACAAGTCTCGTTTAGATTTATTCCCTGCTAATAATTCAAGCATCCAAGAACATCTCGTGCCTCTAAACAAGCGAGAGAAATGACTCTTGGCTGAAGTTGATGCCCGAGACCTGCGGAGAGCTTGAAGAATCAATGAGCTATTTTAGGCCTGGCAGACCGAATACATCCACCGAGGCCAGGGCAGATAGACAGATAGTCCCGGACTAAACAGCAGCAGACGCTTCTGTGTGTGTGTCCATCACAAAAGGGCAGCACGCCAAACATCTCATAAATGGCCGTCTGTGGAAACAGCGAAGCAAAGATGCTGCGAAGACAAGAGCGTTTTCCCCTGGAGCAGTTGTCTCCCTGCTCCACAATAACACACTGTCTAGCCAAAGACGAGAAACAGCAAACAGGTGTGGGGGGGCTTGCTGAGGTGGAAGATTTTTCAGTGATATATCCACAAGAGGAGCAGCAATTAAAAAGTCAGCTGCTCACCTGTCTCTGGAGCGAGTCAACATCGCAAAAGGTCATCTCAGAGGTGACGTTGCGCAACGCCTATAGCGGTCCAGAGGAGTGAAAGGCAGAGTTTGGCTCTCGCTGTATATATATAGTCAGAAAGAGCGGTGGAGAATCGATGTCATTTCCTTGGCTTACCACAATCATTTCCTGTAAAGCATTTGCAGCCTCTGAAATTACAGCTTCGCAGCTCACCAGGGCCTTCTCTCTTAAAAAGCCCCAGCTGCAGACAGTAGCTCTTGAAATGTACTCAGCCAGATCTGGGAGGAAAGTGCCACCATTAGCATGTCTAAAACTACGAGTAGGTAGACCTCAAGCTGGATCTGCTCTACGGCTGGGTTCTGCTGAATGTGTGCTGGGTTCTGGACTTGTCTTGTCACACCACAGTGGAGTTTTACGCATTGCTGCAAATTCTCCTCGCCTGTTGATCATGTTTGATAAGGTTCTTGGTTGGAGAGCTGCAACAGCAACGCTACGCTGAAGCGGCCGAGTGAAATGCAAATATGAAATTTGAAAATAGCTGACTGAGTCACAGAAAGCAAATGCATGCATATCACCTACACACCATGAAACCTGTTGGGATAACTGGTACTTTAAAATATGTCAGCAGCTTGGGGTTTAAATTCAAACGCTATACATAATGGATATCTAGTCATACTGAACCCTTCAAATGATTTCTCAAACTCTTCAGCTTGCTGTAGCAATGGGGCGTGTCTTAACTCCACTATATGGCCCATAGACGCCACTCTGCTACGTGCTTGGCAGTGGAAATGACCTGGTTGTGTGAGCAAAAACAGTTAACTCAGGACTAACTCAGCACGTCCTACACAGAGATGAATTATCTTCATATCAATGGTGGACCAGGAGTTTAATTCATTTGAGCCAAGATGATGTTTTTGTATAAGCACTCTATCTCTATTTTAAATTTTGTGATTGTTTCTTGATATGTCACTCAAACGAAGCAGCTGTACTCCATGTTTCAGAATGTTAAGGAAACCTCATGGATGTGAGATGGGCTGACTTAAAGTGCTATTTCACCTTAAGCAGAATATGTTTTGTCTAGATATCTCTTGTAAGAGTTGCATCACTGTTCAACCACCAGCACAGGCTGCTGCCTCAGCTCTGCCCCATTGTAATCACCATGCACTGTAATTTCTACAAACAAGAAAAAAGGATTTCCGGGTAAAATTATTTTATTCTCTGTCCCAGGTCACAGGAAAGTGTTCATAGTCACAAATACTGAATAGACTACACTACACCAGATGATCCCATATGTGACTTCTTAAATTGAGTTTATTTCCCTTCAAAGTAAGATGCTTCTTCAGGGTGCTGTTTTCCTTCAGTACGATACTGCCACCTTGTGTTCAACGTGTAGAAGGATGTCAGTGGTGCTGTTAGGACAGTGTGGTACAACGAGATCACTTGAGGCCACTGACTTTTTAAAACATCATGCCAAGTTTCACTTTGGTTTACAAGGTAACTGTTCAGTATGTAAGTGAACAAACCAGGAAAGCTTTGTCAGCCTGATGGTCTGAAGGCACCAACTACGTCAAGTCTTTGTGCATGTGGTCTACCAGGTGAAAGATGACTGATTCTGAAAGTTATGAAAATGAAGCCTTTCATTTCTCATTTCAGTAACACCCCCTTCATTCCAAATGGCGGTTAACATACTACTTATATATATTACTCAATGCAGAATGAGTCATTTTTATGAAATATTCCATATTTATTATGCAGGAAAATTATAGCTAATATCAAAAAATTAAGTTTGAACCAACCATTACATGTATGACAGTTACATTGCCTTTTTTGTTAACGGCAACTTTTCCATTGAAGAGACAAAGGGGACTTGCCAGGGCCGACTCCAAATGTTTATAGCATTATTTACGTCTTCCAAGCCGCTGCTCCGTTGCTTAAGGACTGCCGGTAACAAGAGTCACAAAAGTTTTATTTGGAGTTCAACTACATGACACAAATAATGACTAAGCCCCGGTCAGCCTTGTTTTGTCCCGTAATGGAAACCCAAGCCATTGTTGGCTATACAAAAGGATCAGAGGCCATGTAACAAACAACAGTGGATGCCATCCAGACAGGCACTGGTACAGACAGAGGCACGGGGTACAGTCATTTCCTTGAAACTTTCTCCTGACTCTTCAAGTCTATAAAAGGGTAAAGGAGAAGTTGCAAGAAAAAAGGTCACATTTTTTAACAACTGGAATGAAGCCCTGTCATTTGTTGTCTTGGGGGTCTGGGTATTGTCTATTGGGGGTGACACTCTCCATCTTTTGGATGGTAATCCACAATACATATATTGTGTGACCAACAATAAAATGACAGCAAAAACATTCCTTTCATTGCACTTGTGTTAATACAAAGTTTCTGTTGTTAAAAACAAAATAATGTTGATATTGTCAGTTTTGCAAATTGCTCAGTTTTCCTTTATCGTAGTTGTTTTTGAAGTGGTGTAGACAAGCTCATTTTTAACAGTTATTGGCCTACATCTGTCAAAGCAGGCCTTGCTACAAGTAAAAATACAAGCTCAAATAGTATTAAGTGTACACAGACTCATGATAGCAGAATTACCAGTCATGTATCTTTGTGTGATGGAGCAACTTAATACTCCATGTAGGTGGCAGGCGGCAGCATGACAGCTAATGAAAGCTGACCGTCACTATTGCAGCATAAAAGAAGGACCCTAAGGGGAGTCCCAGGCCGCTGCTCATCACGTAGGACTGTACACAACTAGACTACACATACACACTTGAACAGGCGACATAAAGAAATGGCCAGTGATTTAGATGGCTTATCCCTTTGAAACCAGGAGATTTGCCTGGTCAGTTTAAAGTGTCCTGGCAAAGAGGAGGGGTGAGTATTGACTGTCGACAAGATCCTTACATAGTACATAGTGCAGAGTGAATGGGAAATATCTGTAACGATCAGATTGGGATTGCGTTGACGAGCAGTCATAGTCAAACAGGTTTCATGAGTAGCAGGTAAAGGTGTGAAGGATACACGGTAGCTATTTGGATGGTCTACGAAGTGCTTTCTGGAGAGACAATTCTTTGGCGTGCAGTCTTGGGCCGAACGCGCGGAGTGGCACTAGAGGAGCGGTCACTCTTGGTTTCGGACGGCTGAGTTTCGGCCTGCGGAGAACCTGCATCCCCCACCAGTTCACGCAGGAACTTAAACTTGGACAGGAAGAGCTGCCAGACTACATACCAACCTGAGATGTAAGGAGGAAAACAATTACTTAATGGTACAATAAAGTCACTCTTACAAACATTAACATACCTTGAATCAATACATTGCCTTATATTGTCACATCCATAAGCCTGTCTGGCTCAGTGTGGAACACAATTTTTAAATAAAGGCACAACATCTACACATATGACAACGCAGGATTAACACAGCAGGGGTTTTTTTTTACTCAGGGTTTAAAGGTCAAATCAGACACGCAGAGGGAAGAGGCGCACAGGAAGGGTCATGGTCATGCACTGACGCTCTCCCAGGCTCCTCCCTTCCTTACACAAGACAAAAATAGAAACTTGCTGGGAACAGACATTCAATACAGTGTGCAATGTAACTGATAGTCATACAAATTGACTTAAATATTGAAGTTGAAACATTATTGAAAACCAAATTCCCAGCTATTGTGGCCTCTTAATGTTGACCGATTTTTACGTGTTTACCAAGTCAAATGACTCTGACCCATCCCTAACCCAATGGCAAGAATTCGCTTAATAACTTAATGTCAGCAGGACTAGCTAAGGTAGCAAGCTAGGTAGCAAAGTTAATATTCTTCGAAACTTACCAAACAGCATGAAGAGAAATGCGCACACAAGTGTGGCCACAATGACCAGCACTGTGAGCCCGACACTTTGCCACATCTTAGCTCAACACTTGACAGCAAAAATAGCATAAGGAGATGTAAGACGGTGTGTTTTTGCCTCACAACACACAAGAACGTCGGTTGGCCGGGCAGCTAAATTAGACAGCTTACCGAGAGGCAACCGCTCGTTACAGCATAATGTACAATGCGAGCAAGCCGAGGTAGCTTATCTGCTGACGATGAATATGAAAAAACAAACACCACCGCATCGCAAACTCACACTAGCTTGCTTGCTAGCGTGCGGCTAGCTAGCTAGTTAGCTGACAAGCGGAGCAAGACGAAGGCGGACTGTTGCTAGCTAGTCGCACGAAGTTCAAGTACCATTTCCGTGTAACGTCAGCTACATAGTTGTAATATGGATTTGTTGGCTGCCATAGGCGAGAGAGGAGTACAGTAACTAGGTTAAGACAACACAATTAGCGTCATGCAGTGGCGTCAAACTGCGGCTGCGCGAACGCCTGTTGACTTCTGGGTACTGTAGTCTATCCACACATCAAATACTCTAGGGTTTATTTGTCAGTTATTAGCATTTTAGAAACGTTCTACTAGGGTCACGTTATTTTTGAAGAACTATACAAATGTCTTCCACTCTGTTTTAATGATGAACGTCTTTACTGTATCTTTCCGATGCTCCATTAGAGGGTGTCTGGCTTTGGCTCTGTCTTTCAGCAGGACCATTCTTCACCAGTCCAGCAGGGGGTGCCACTCTCCGCCTCTTTCAGGCTCCTACACTGGTCTTGAACTTGAAATACAGCAGGTGGTTAAAAATGGTGGTCACCTGCTTAATCCAGCAGAATGGTGAGTAGGGAAACCGTCTTGTTAACTGGTAGGCCTGGAGTCAAGACCCTGCGGCAGTAAGCACCCACCCTGCTGAAGTGTCCTTGAGCAAGTCACTGATTCCTTACCTGTGTGCTGTAGGCCGAGCTTATGTTGATCTTGCGCTCTGACCCCAGTGGACGGGGGAACCACTTGGTCCCCCTGTGAAAAGTGAATATTGCCCTTCAGAGATCTCAGATATCAGTACCACCGAGGCACCTTTCTCTTGATTATACCGCCGCTGAGAGATCTTCATTAGACATTATTGCCCGGTAAAACAAAGGTGTGAAAGATCAGAAAAGGTAAATACAATGCTCACCCTCTCTCTGTCATCTGGCGTCTCCCTGCCTTGCAATATAGGAACACCATTTCATGCCTCGACTTGTGTGCATTTGAAATAGAGTGTATCTTTTGGCATGAGTAATGTTCCACAAATTAAATGGCATCTTGTGTGTGTGTGTGTGTGTGTGTGTGTGTGGTGTGTGTGTGTGTGTGTGTGTGTGTGTGTGTGTGTGTGTGAGGCCCTGGATTTCATTTTGTAACATTACACTCCATTTGATTCATATAACATGGGATATGCTCACTATTTGCAAAGAATTAAACTAGTGTCTAAAGTTTGCATCTACTTGAAGCAAACATACTGAAGCAACTGAGAAAAAATGGGTTGTTTCCACATCTGACTCAATAGAAGTGATAAAAATCATGTTTGTGCATTCAGCTAAAGCAGGAAGTTCTGCTGGGAACTTTATCTGATCAAGGTGTGTGGTTTGGTGTCAGCGTTATATAACAAATCTTTCCAATAAGAGTAAGTGAGTGTAGTCTGTCTCCCATATTGATGGTTAATAAATTATGTTTAACATTTATTTACTTTTACAGATAAAATCAAAAGCGATGGGTTTTTAAGTTATTGCATTGCTATAAGAGGTATATTTATTGACATGATTTGACAGCATATGGTTAACTGATTTTAATTACAATCACATTTCTTTTTTTTCTTGGTTTATTAGTTTAGAAGATGATATTTGAGTGGATTCAATTGATTATGATATCTGCGCCAAAAAGAACTCCTTACGTTATTGATATGAAGTTATTGATCCTTCACACACTAAGAACAGTTCAGAATACTCAGGTTGTTGTTTGGATCAGTAAGTCGAAGGGGATGGTAGTGGATTTTCAATGGAGCGAGAGGCCACTGACACCATCCAGGGTGAGGAGGTGGAGACGGTGCATATCAACAGACAGACTGGACTGATAACACCGAGGGGCTGAACAAGAGAGGGCTTGGACGGAGTATGCTACAGACTACGCTACATGTTTGAACAATCACTTGATCGATAAAACAGTTCTGGTGCGCTGTTAGGTGTGTTAGGAAGGCAGGTAGGAGAAACAAAGGAGGCAGAGGGGAGGACGAGGATGAGGACTAAATTGAACTCCATCTCAGTCAGCGCCTCCCACCCTCTGTGGTGAGGTGATGCACCATATATGCACTTTATGTACATATATATTGGCCTTCTGTTGATGTGAACCGTTGTACACCCTGTATACGTATATTATACTGTAATTTCACATGTTGGTTTCCTTCATATTCTCATTTTCCTCTCATTTGTCATATATATTGCATATATATTGATATTTTTTGTTTTAAGTTTTCATTTATTTTCATACTGCACATATCTCTCATTTGTTTTTTCTTTGCCTCGATATATTTGTTGTAAGCATGTATTTTCATAGTTTCAATTGTCAATAGTGTTGAAAATGGCCACTGCACGTTTATATAACCCTCCTTTGCTATAATCTTATTTCTATTCTATTTTTCTTTACTGTATCCTGTTTCTATTTGCTGCTCCATCGCCCCCAGTTTACCCACGCGGATCATTAGAGTCATCTTATCTTATCGTTAGTTAAAACGGACAGTCCATATAGCCCCTTGTTCCATATCCTGATTCAGATAGAGACAGTGTGTGTGTGTGTGTGTGTATTAATATTCATTCAGTCACTATGGTGTTTCACAGTAAGCAGGGAAAGTACAGTATCAGCACACCAATGGAAAACTTCCGTGATTTCCGTTTCCGTGATTGAGTCATAAATCTTTGGGCTCATTGTGTCTGTTTTCCCACAGCTCAGTAGATTCTGCTGTGTTCACTCCGTGCCACATGATATGATAAGCCAATGCCCAAAACAGCTCATGCAAACAGAGTATACAATAGCTACGTTACTGGAAGTGAAGTGATGCATTTAATAGTTTACAGTATATTGAGGCAACGTGCACAGCTTGTGTAGTGTGTTTACAGCAGTTAGTACTTAATTTGACTAAATCTTGATAATAACCTGTTCAAGTGTGTCACTTCCTGTCTTCTCTTCTGGTTCCCACTGCTCATTAGCTGATACCATCTCCCTAGAAACACCCTGTTTATCTAGGGCACCTTGTGCAGACAGACAGCTTTTCACGTTGCTCATGACGTTTTGTTTTCCAAACACCTGTGTAGGTTTCTGCAGATTATCGTAAAATGTGGTTTGGTTGTCCTTGATTTTCAAGTTTTAGGGTCTGGTTGTACGCCCCACACTGACATGCCACTTTCACAACTCCTCAGCAGTGATCCAAGGCATTTTAAACAACTATAGCTACTCAACCTGTTTTGTATGTACATGTACACACTCTACTTATGTCTCTAGAGCTGGTCTGAGCACAACTAACGCTGACAAACTTTTGAACCAAGACACTTGAATTCCTAAAATCCGTCATACCAAGCATTACTTTTGACTTGTGAAGGTGACATTGCAGTGTAGAAGACATAATGGTTGGAAGGAAACAGGAAGGCCGTCTTGGAGCAGCAGGGCTGGAGCACCTATTAGTCTCCACATAAGAATGAAGCTGTCAGAGTATGCAAATCTTTGAGTGTGATGAAGGAATGCACTTGTGCAGACAAGCCACAGGCTGTGCTGCCTGGAAGAGGAATGCAGTCAAAACTAGCATGCCTTACTGAGCCACAGCTCACAAGGCATTTATGCTGCGTTATGTCAAAAGGTAAAGAGAAAGATTGTTTTGGATTGGATTTTCATAATTTTCTGACTGGTGAAAATGGATGAGAAAGTCTTCACTGAGTTAAATGTTTGTACTCGTTATGACACGACATTACAATTGTTTATTTTTTATTAGCATTACATTCAAATGGAAAACAATTCAATAACCTGTTCTACTTAATCAACCATCAATCATCAATACAACAATGTATCTGTAGGGCGATAAATTAAGCACTGACAGCGCAGGGTTTAACTGTCAGCTCTCCTGACAGTCATAATGTCATGTTTCTGACCACAAAAACCCAAGCTGGAAAATCCTGTGTCATCTGATAATTTGTCAAAAATGACTCTGCTCTAAACAGCAAACACTTCACTGGTTAGCTGTAAAACCAACAATGGCACACGGTGCCAATATGACAAGTAATGATTACATCTTTATATTTATTATATTCATCGTATCCATGGCAACATGCCTTAATAGTATACTTACAACAGTTACCATGACCCCTCCAAAATGCAAAGGGACATTAGAATCCACTTTTCCTTTTACATAAAAGATACAATTTGTATCAACGGGACACCGCCTCATGTTTCAGGTTTCAAGAGGCAATTTATAATCTAACATAGTTTAAGATTGCAAATCATTCCCAGCAGAAACTAGTTTCTTGCAAGGTGGACACCACAAAACACCCCCGGCTTACACAGCCTTTTGAGCTCCGCCTAACCCAGAACATTTTGATTGATTGAACTAACTCTGGGCCCTGTCTTGACTCTGTAGTATGAGGATCTCAACAGCCAGCATCTGGGGATCCATCAGCTGGGGAAACATCTCCATGGCCCTGTTCACCAGGCGCGCATTGAAGATAGCTAGGAGCTTCTTTCGGACATCCTCTCTCTGCTCTCCGCAAGGGCTCGGTGGTGTCCCCTGGGGAGCCTCCCAGTGTGACACCTCCCCCGACATGTTGCAGACAACCTGAGGATAGGCCGCAAATGGGTCGGACCAGTACGGCTGCTGCTGATGGCAGTGGGCTCTGCTAGGCTGGAAATCTGCTGGGTGGCTGTAAGCGTGCATACTGACTGGATACACAGGCGCACCGTAGCCGTAATGCGGTGGGAAGGATATCATGTCTGAGCTGTGGGTGCTGGCTGGCCCTACGCTGTGATGCTGGCTAGGATGTGGGAAAGCTGTGGTCCCCAGTGAGGGACGGGCATGGGAGCAGCAGCTGCATGGTGCGTTTTTAGGGGGACAGTACTGTTGCCTTACACTGTGGGTGGGCTGGCAGCTCCTGTACCCCACCCCATAGTGGTGATCACAGTGACTCCAAGGAGCCTCTGCTGGCTGGCTATCTATGGAGCCCAACCCCGAGTCCAGCTGCTCCTGAGAGCCACTGGGCTTCAGAGAGTCCAGGTCAGAGGGGGAGTGTTGCCTGGTCTTCTCTTTCCTAGATGGGGCCCTCTTGCTGGAGCGGTGAACTCCTTTCACCAGAGCAACATTTTCACTCGTGAGACCTTTCTTCAAGGAGCCACTCGAGTGTGCCAGGGTCAGTTTCTGGGCCATCTCCTCCTCCAAAGAAAGGCTTTGGGCAGACCCAGGACCAGAGCCTACTGAGGATTGTTTGTGCGGCGGTGAGGACAGCCTGGCCTTCTCCCGAAGCTCATCGGCGAGAGAGCGATGGGATTGGTTGGCTCGCTCTGGATGGTGGAACTTACATTTGATTCCATAAGTGCATTTCTTCCCTGAATGAAGATAAATACACAAGAGTTTAGCGGTGCTGATCATATTTAACACCTCTGACGTGTGTTTGCACAGTATGCTGGGCAAGACTAGACATAGAAGAGGCATGCAGTATGGCTGCACAGACGTGAGCTCACCATAAGGACACGGCTGTTTTTTGTGAGTCCTTGGAAACCTCCGGAGGAAGTTCTCCAGGGTTGGTCCATGGCGTCCCAGAGGATCATCAGGAGGCATAAACCTGCGGGGGAGAGATTCAAACATCAGGCCCACGTCGCACCTCATCCTTCTTCACACGTTCCCCATCATTCAGAGGAAGTGAGAGAATAGCCGTAACTCACTTGTCGTTGACGAAGGAGTACATGAGCAGCCTCTCCTCGATGAAGCGCTTCCACTCGGGGTTCTCTCCCTGAAGGTCGCGGTACGTGTCGTTGGACACGATGACCCCGTCGACCTCGAACGCCAGCTTGACAATGAAGCGGTCGTCGTAACACACCACCCGTTTGCCCGCCACGCGTCGCGACGGTGTGAACACCAGGATCTTCTTCCTCTCCAGCTCTCGCAGAATGTGCTGATCTAGATGAGATAACAAATCGATATATAAAAACATGCATTACTGTCGCGCTGTTGTACTGATTAACTGAAGCGCTTTCATTTAATGCCACTTTGCTATTTCATGCACAACCCCACACACTTTTTACTTTGGGGTTTTCCCCCGGGACTCAGATTTAACATGGTATAATATTAACCATGGGCTGTAAAAGTTAATTCTAAAACAAAAATGTATTTATATGTGTGAGCCAACTGTCATGTGCACCTAAAGCAAACAGGCTGTGTTTGGGATTTGGCAGCAGACGACGATAAAGTCAACAGCCCTCAGCAAATGTGAGTTGACCAAACCGTTTACGACCGCTAACAGTAACAGCTCAAAGCCTCAATTATCTTTGGGTATCATAGGAAGTGACTGTCAGAAAAGTCCCACGTACGTATCAGTTGAATAAGAGGTACATAGATTAGAGATACTGTTCATTGTAGTTTGGAAAGAAAGCCTACGAGGGGTATTCCCCCCGTTGAGCAATACAGCTCACTCAATCAGTTGCATCACTGGTCCGACTGTTTTGCTGGAGATGTTTCTACACACAGGGGCTCTGTATTGTAAAGTCCACAAACACTTGCGAAAGCTCAAACATATGGTAAAAAATAGGCAAACCCTCTCTTTAACCTGGTTAGCATAATAGGAGCTCAGACCTCGTATTGATCCAACCAGGCGTTGGTTTTGGCTAACAATGGGGGCTGTGTTGTGTGATCCGCTGCACCCAGTAAAGAAGGAAGTAGTCAACTCTAAATGTCAACGCTTTCCCGTCTTCGTACCTGTGATAGGAACATCTGGCCTGGGCTGCTCCTTCCTCCACGAGGGCACAAACACCGTGATATCAGAGTGACCTCTATCCAGGAAGAAGCTCACAGCCAGCTGGATTCCCAGACAAGAGAAAACTTCCTTGTTCCCATGGCTGCGTGAACACAAAACAACCAGGAAAACTGGATGAGAAGGTAGGCAGACGTTTACTCATCGCAATAAAATGATTAAACAATATCTGTGAAGCAAAGTTCCCCTTTGTGCCATGAAACAGTGGAACTCATTTGCTGTGCATTCCTGCAGGTAAGAATCACCTTCCCTGTTGGTCTCACACATGCATGTTCACCCCGTACTGCATTCATATTTTAGAAAACTCTGTAGCTACTTTAGAAAAAATACAATGGCTGAGGTATCCATTACAATGGAGCATTTTATGGCCACTCTTGGTGTTTGAGCTAGATGACAGCACTTATCTATACACTGCATCACAGCATTTGCCATGTAAATTTCAGCAGCACAATGGAAGAAGGCCACTTGGTTCAGTTCTACAAATATCATTAGGGATACTCCCTAACGGTTAGGGTGATACCAGGATTAAATAGTGTTTTGGTCTCAGAGAGTTTCAGAAAAACTAAAGCCTGAGAACCAGGAGGTCTGTATGATACCAGAAATATAAGCAAAACATGATTTTCTGCCTCGCACATACAAGGAAGGTTTGATCTCTGTGACTAAGCCTATTGTTTAGTTAAGATCGAACATACTGGACTCAGCGATTACTTAAGAAAATGCCGTATCTGAAATCTGTCGCTTCATATTTACTTTGGCAGAGATCTATTCTCAGGAGCCTGTGATTACAGAGAAGAACAGGGAAGAGGTTTTTCTCCTGCAAGACTTTCACATGCAAGCGAGTGTCTGTCACAAGTGCCCCTCAGGTGTTTTTGACGGCGTCAAGGTTCAAGCTGGAGACAAGAGGCTAGAGACAAAATTGGAAAGGTAATGGTTTATAGGGCAGCCAGGGTAAAATGCTGTCAGGCCTGTTCCTGTTGAACAGAGGCCTTTTTTCTATCAACACTTGAGGAAGGGAGGAAAGCCTCGAATTGCATGCTCGGATTTGCATATCCGAGCAGCGAGTCGAGGACGTGCATGCATCGGCGTGCATGCATGGGCGTGCCCGGCTGGCTGGACCGCAAAGACATCAGAGAAGGGGAGAAGGGAGTGTGCTAACTGTGCATGTGGACACACGTGCTACAAAAAAGACAGACTGTAACAGACAGAGAATAGGAGAGCGATTCTTTTTTACAGGAGGAGGGAGTGTGTGTGAGAAAAAGGTTGAGTCTACCCACAGGCAGAGTTCCCTAGAAATGTTGGAAGGATACCAGACACCAGTAAAAGTGTTGAATAGATGAAATAGTTCCTGCTCGTTTCGCTGAAGCGTAAGATGCTATCTTGAGGTTTGTCACACCGAGGGAAATCTCACGGGTTCTCGAGAAGTGGAAGGGCCACAGTCCACCTACTGATATTCTGCCCATGACTTGAAAGACAGCAGGTGGTTACAGCAGCGCAAAACTGCTGCATCATTGCCATTCATTCTGAAAAATCCCTGAGTCGAGCTCAGGATGTGGTATGCAAATACAGAGCTGACATACTTACAGTCCGAGTGATTATAAAACCCCTAAAACAAATATCAAAAATGGCTACGATGAGAGTCCTAGCAGTATTTGTTTTTCACTTATTTTTCAAAGGAATCAATTATCAAGTATTCAAATACATTTAGATACTGCTAATAATATTGATGGCTGGGTTCTGGGTGTTTCACTGTTAAAATCCTGTATTTATTAACTGAAATCAAGAAATTGAAATGTTAGAATAGAGTCATGAGTTTAACATGCTACTAATACTGAGGTGGCAATGGTGAACATAGCCACTGCAGAACAGCTAATACTACTACTACTACTACTACTACTACTACTACTACTAATAATAATAATAATAATAATAATATTGATAATAATAATAATAATATTGATAATAATAATAATAGTGGCAATGATAATAATGATAATAATAGTGATAATAGTGATAATAATAATAACGATAATAATAGTGATAATAATAATAAAGTTAGCTAGCAGTTAGCTAAAGTTATCTTAGCAGCTTCTCACCTCATGGCCACGTTGCTCCCATCAATAACAATCGGCCTCAGAGCCTCCCCACCCTCACCGGACTCGTCTCTGCTCTGAGGAGTCATGAGAGGCAGCACCAGGTTGGGGCCCTTGGCTTGGCTCTCCCCCCTGGACACCAGCACCGACATCGTGGTCACTGGCCCCATCTTCGCTTCGGGGCCGGCCCCGATCCGAACCAGCTCCCCCAGAAGCCTGTTGGTGTCTGTGTTCAGGCCAAACTTCTGCAGGACGGCCTGGACTTGTGCCGTGGAGTACCCCAGCTTATGAAAGAAGTCGAGCTGAGTCTCTCTGTGCTGGGGGTCCAGGGAGGTTTCGGGCTCCTCCGGGGCAGCGCGATGCCCGCCGGCCTCCATGCTCTCACTGACTGATTGAACCAAGAGTTGCGTTGGGACCCATGCAGCTGCGTCAGTCTCTGTGAGGTTCAGATGGGTTGCGTCGGGGATTTTACTCCATGGGAAGGTGTCGGCAGCTAAGCACAGAATTGGGACGACATCAGCATTCATCTCTCCTTCCTCCTCAGCCCTCACATGTCCCACCTGTTTGGAAAATACATCGTGATTGTTCCTCTGTCCTATCTACAGACTGACTTCTGGTTTCTACTTTGAGTCATATTGAACGTGTTTTATTTTTTTCCTTCCTAGACTAGATTTACTTATTTTTGTTTACTTATTTACTTACTTTGTCATTTACTTATTTGACATCTTATATCTTCAACATCTCTTAGTTCTTTGCTAAAATTGTTATTTGTACGCCTGGTTATTAGTGCTTTATTCTGATTACTGCCATTTGCCAACAAACACACTATTATATTTGAGTAGCCCTGACTACTATGTCGCTTCTCTGTGATGGACGCTCTATTCTATGAAACAGGTTTTTACTGCAGTTGAGCTTTACTGGTGGGGCACTGTTTAATAGACTACATCTATTCTTCTGTGAGTCACCAACACCAAAGTGTTTGGACTTGGCTTTAGTCTAGTCTAGGGCAAGAAAGACACACATTAGGCCATGATAGGATTTAGCCTGATTTAGCCTTTGTACAGAAGAGGATGAGGAGATTACGGTGGGTAGAGTGAAAGCTGTGATCAAAATAGAAATTCTTTCTATTTCTTTCATTTTTTCACTTTTCCACGCTGCCATTTTCTGTACATACCTCCGTTCTGGAGCATATGGGAACAGCTAGTAATGCACATATACAAAAGGCACATTCTGTAATATATTTGATAAGGTGTATAGATTTGTATAACGCTAGTCTTCAAGCCATGACACTTTATGTATATATATATATATACGGTATATATATATGGCCATCTGTGTAGACTTGTTAATGTTTGCAATGTTTGTTTGTAATGTTAATGTTCCCCCAGGGATCAATAAAGTATCTATCTATCTATCTATCTATCTATCTATTAATGGTATTTTCATATTAGTTTCACTATTTCATAAGGTATACATACTGATACCCTCCAGACCCCCTCAGGTCATCTGGGACAGGTCTGCTAACTGAGTCAAAACCAAACAGGGTGAATCAGCGTTTAGTTACTATGCAACAAATAGGTGGAACAAACTTCTGTAACAACTGAGACTTGCTCCCACAATAACTACTTTTAAGACTAAAGACGTTTCTGTTCACCACCGCTTTCTGCTGAACTCTAAACTTGCACTACGACTTTTATTCCTTTTGCACTCTGATTTTGTATTTTTTATTTTATTTAATTGTATTTTGTTTTAAATGTTTTTATAAATGTCCTCGTTTTAAATGTCTTTTAATGCCTCATGTAAAGCACTTTGGACTGCCTTGTGTATGAAAGGTGCTATACAAATGAACCTGCCTTGCCTTATATTGTATTTATTATTACGTTTATACATACTTATATTTATATAGAGCACATAATTGACACAAGCATACGTTTACAGAAGCCCACGGTTGTTTACATTCAATGTTATTGCTTTATTGTGTTATTAGTCTGTTCCTGTTTTTATTGTTTTTTATTCTTTTACATTTATTCTTTTATATTTTTTTGCTTACTGAATCCAATATCTATCTATCTATCTATCTATCTATCTATCTATCTAGCTACGCAAATGCATGAAATAACAGTGAAATTGAACGATTCCTCATTTTTCTGGAGGATCCCCACCATGGACCCGCAGGAACCCACATAGGGAACCGCTGTAAGTTTTAGTCTATAAGACTGGCTGCTAAAACCGACAAGTCACATCTATAGCAACAAAAACAACTCCTGCTGCTCCCGCCGAGACGTGTGTTAAACTAACTAAAGAGTGAAAAGAAAAAAAGTAAATGAACTTACCAGCACATTGGATGAATCCTTAAACGTAGCAGAGGCGTTGTGTACCTTTTCACACTGATTTTTCAAGTGGAAGAGTCTGTGCAGAGTTGAACAGTGAACCGGCAAGTACTGCGAGGCGATGACTTCATTGGTTTGTCATTGGAGTCCAGGGCCGGCACAAGGAAGTTGGGTTTTTTTTCTGTTACTCGTCACAAGCAGCTAACCAGCAGACATCGTGAGGTTTGGCAAAAGCACAGACTGAAATGTATGGGATCAGATAACTCTCATAAGTCACAAATGAATGCAACACGATTCACAAATATATTTTGCGATTTATATATAAATGTCTCTGTTCACAAATATATTTTTCAATGCACACACAAATGTGTATCGTTTCATATAAATGTAAAAACAATATATATATAAATGACAGAAGGTTCACAAATAAATTAGTGTTAACAAATGTATTTTTCTGATGCACACACAAATACGTCTCGTTTTATATAAATGTAAAACAAATCCACAAATATACTTAGTTAAAAACAGCTGCAGTGTTCATCTAAAACATATTTAAATGTTGTTACATTTATATATACATTTACATTTAATTGATCATGCGATACTCTTGAACCGTCTTGAACATTATATTGGTATCCGGGGATCAGCCCTTTCTTGGTTTAGGTCTTACCTACTTGATAGATCACACCACGTCTTTTACAACAACATGACCTCAGAGTGTTGCAATATGGACTTTGGTGTCCCACAAGGCTCTGTCCTAGGACCACTGCTATTCTCTATCTATATGCTACCACTTGGTGGCATCATTCGCAAATTTGGCATTAACTTGGCAAAACTGAGATGCTGATTGTGGGACCGGCTAGACATAGACACTTATTTGAGAATAGTACTCTTAACTTTGATAGTTGTGTAATCTCCCAGAGCCCATACGTTAAAAACCTTGGGGTAAAATTCGACCCTACCCTCTCATTCGAGTTGCACATTAAGGAGATCACTAAATCAGCGTTTTATCATCTTCGCAATATTGCTAAAATTCGACCTATGCTAACAGAGGCAGACGCAGAAATTTTAGTACATGCCTTTGTATCATCCAGAATCGATTATTGCAATGTCCTTTTCTCGGGCTTACCTACTGGGCGCACTAAAAAACTACAACTGGTCCAGAATGCTGCTGCCAGAATCCTGACCAAAACTAGGAAATTCGACCATATAACTCCCATCCTGTCCTCATTACACTGGCTACCAATTCAGGCCAGGTGTGACTTTAAGGTGCTTTTACTTACATATAAATCATTACATGGGATGGCACCGTCCTATTTATCCGATTTGATTAAACCTTATAAACCGCCACGCGCCCTCAGATCTCAGGACGCTGGCTACCTGTCTATCCCAGCAGTCAAAAAGAAAACTGCAGGTAACAGAGCCTTCTCTTACCGGGCTCCCTATCTATGGAACAGTCTGCCTGCCTCAATCAGAGAGGCAGGCTCTATCGAAGTCTTTAAGTCAAGGCTAAAAACCCATTTATTCTCTCTGTCATTTGACCAGCCTTGAGGGAGTGGCTCAGTCTCTTCTCAGAGTAAGGCTAGACCAGTTAGCTCATCCTAGATCAGGGTCCTGCCGATGGATACTAGCATCCTGCCTACATGTCCTATTCTCCTGGTCTACCTGCTCCTGTCCACTGACGCTGGTCATGTTTGTCTGTGTGAGTGAGAGTGTGTGTATGGGTGTGTGTGGGTGAGTCTCCTATCTGTTCCAGGCCGCAGCCCGGCAGAGTTGGCGTCTGGTTGGTCCCGCCTCCTAGGACGATGCTGACTGAGCGGACGTTGCGTTCTCCTATCTGGGCAGAGTTGGCGTCTGGTTGGTCCCGCCTCCTAGCACGATGCTGACTGAGCGGACGTTGCGTTCTCCTATGTGGGCAGTGTTGGCGCCTGCATGGTCCCCTAGTCCTATGATGACGCTGACTGAGTTGCCGTTGCTGTGATGCCGCCCCATCAGATCTGGATGTCCCACCAAAATAAACTTTCATATATTGTGTATACGCTGCTTGCCCAAACTCGGCATCTATTGCACGCCCAACCGTCCTGGTAGGGGGATCCCTCTCTGAGTAGCCCCTCCCAAGGTTTCTCCCAATTTTCCCAGTGAGGGTTTGTGGGAGTTTTTCCTTGTCCTCTCTGAGGGTCTAAGGCTGGGGGATGTCGTGTACTAACCATTTATTATTTTCACATGTTGGGCACTGTGAAGCCCTTAGAGACTGTAACGGTGATTAAGGGCTATACAAATAAATGTGATTTGATTTGATATACAGATTGTCGAATCTGCGTTTAGAAACCTCCAGACGAGTTGTGAACCTCGTTACATTTGTGTGTGGATTTTTGAGAGTTACCTGACGTGGTTAGATTCACAAATGCATTTTTTCTAAAGGACCTTTCTCTGTAGCCTATCAGACGTCTCTTTCAAGTTCAGCCAATCACACCAGCGTGTGATTTCAATGCTGCGTTCAACGTCCCTAATCCCGACGAGTTTGGCGTCCGGTAGCAGTACTCCAAGTGTAATTAAACATAACACGTTTAGCCAATAATTCCCTTGTCGTTCGTGATTGAATACATTTGAGTTATGATCGTCTGATTTTGCTAACAATGTGTTATTTACACAGCTAGAAAAGTTAGCTAGGTAATATTTGAACCATAGATAGTAATGAGACTCGGGCCAGCGCCCACTTCACTGACGGCACAATCGGCTGAGTGTCAGATTCGGCTGCTGTCAGCTGAGCCAGATACAGTGGAGGGCTTGGGTGAATACTGGTTTATTGTCACGGAAAGAGTCTGGCCCGACTGTAGCTTGTCGGATATGGCCCAGATCATGATGTCTGAATTTGGACCAACTCTGGTCAATATTCGGCAGATGACTATATTTCATTGCCTAGCAACACTATGAAACATATCTGGTTGAGTAGAGGGCTCGAGCTTCAGTTTTCACTTGGCGTTTTGACTCTGCTGCTGCAATCCTTCAGCCTACGAAATGGTGTATTTTTTATTAGTAATTCCAGGTGAGTAACGTCACCATCATAGGTTTGTGTAGTTTAACTAACAAAATTGCCATTTATGCTGTGATTTTACTGTTGTTGCACTCAAATCTTTTAAAAATAAATCTGGTAGAAGCGACCGCTAACGTTACAGCTAAGATAAACTAACATTAGCACGCTAGCGTGACTAGCTAACGGGTGTCAGTTAATCTGATATTTACACTCTTAAAGATTAACTAAGTCTAACGTGACTTTAGTTTGAGTCCTTTGCATCCACTTTTTGAGAGAATATGTATTTTAAGTCATGTGTGTGGGGTCTCTGAATGGAGAAATGCATTTAAGCTAGTTTTTAGAAAGATCATTTTCAGATGTTTGTTAGCCGCCAAAGCCACAGAATAAATATGAAAAAAACGGAGAATTATAATTTGGTGCTGTAAAACTTGATTTTGAACCTTTTTTAAAGAGATTTTCTCATATTTGTGGTTGCTGTACTCCGACCAGCAGGTGGCTATCATGGTGTGCGGACTCTACTTGTGCTTTACTGTTAAGTTTGTTCATCTCTAGTGGGTGTATGGGTCTATCTGTCTGTCTAGTCTCTCACTCTGTTTCCTTCCCTTGACTCTTTCTCTTTGTGTGAAGGCAGTGGATGAGGAGATCAAGAAATACATTAAGAGATGGAGGAAGGAAGGCAAGAGAGGAAAGACCAGTGAGAAGAAGAGAATTAATTATTTAATTATTATATATACATATATATGTGTGTATATATTCAATATTCTTGCAATTGTTTATAATAAATATTAGAATGGTGCAATTCAGTTTGATAAAAACTGTGTGTGGTTTGACTGGACTCCGCCCCCTGTGTTACTCCCTCAAAGGTCCCACTGGGAAACACGTACTGCAACGTCCACCAACAGATTCCCCTTCACCCAGTTCATGAAACAATGCCAAAGTCTCTTCTACATTAAGGTTGAATCCCATTTCTCATTTTCACCCCTACGACTCGTTTTCGAGTGCCCCTCGCCCTTCGGCTTGCCCCTCGGAACAGAGTTACAAGGGGTAGTGGTTGAAATCTCTCCCTATGAAATGGGACAACTATTACTATGGCAATAATGGTATTATCAGTGACATTTGCCATTCATCTCATGGCGATAGAAAAGCATGGACGCTCGCGATTCGTTCACAACTTATACGTTTCACGCTACCAATCGATCAAACAAGTCATCAAATAAAAAAGACCACTGCTTCATTACCGGGACACTTCATGACAGAATAGCGTTAGCGGTGCTCTGTAGGCTAGCAAGCCGTGCTCCTACCGTTACCCTGCCAGTCTGCACTGATATTAGAGGAGCCGTAATAAGTGCAGCAACTTCGCTGCTGGACTTTAGTTATATTTCGGCGTGTTGTAACAATGTCGTAACCTTAACTAGCGAGATAGAGACATCGGCATACTCGCGATTTTTTGTTATGCTTGTTATAAAGAAAAGGTCTATAATACATTGAAACGACATTAAAATAAGATAATACGATGCTTATAATATTTTTTAAATCTTTATTAACGAAGAAAATACTACATTTGTGGTTTCCTTTTGTTGCTTGTGCAGCGTCCCCCCCATCTTGCCGATGATTGTCGGAGATAACCCTCGGTTTGTAGTGTGCCCCTGAAAAATCTCCGTTTGGAGGGCCATGTACTTCGCCCTACCCCTCGATCACAATCATAATTCAAATGTATTCAATCACGAACAACAAGGGGATTATTGGCTAAACATGTTATGTTTAATTACACTTGGAGTACTGCTACCGGACGCCAAACTCGGACGTTGAACGCAGCATTGAAATCACACGCTGGTGTGATTGGCTGAACTTGAAAGAGACGTCTGATAGGCTACAGAGAAAGGCCCTTTAGAAAAAATGCATTTGTGAATCTAACCACCCCGTCAGGAAACTCAAAAATCCACACACAAATGTAACGAGGTTCACAACTCGTCTGGAGGTTTCTAAACGCAGATTCGACAATCTGTATATAAATGTAACAACATTTAAATATGTTTTAGATGAACACTGCAGCTGTTTTTAACTGAGTATATTTGTGGATTTGTTTTACATTTATATAAAACAGACGTATTTGTGTGTGCATCCGAAACAGACATTTGTGAACACTAATTTATTTGTGAACCTCCTGTCATTTATATATATATTGTTTTTACATTTATATGAAACGATACACATTTGTGTGTGCATTGAAAAATATATTTGTGAACAGAGACATTTATATATAAATCGCAAAATATATTTGTGAATCGTGTTGCATTCATTTGTGACTTATGAGAGTTATCTGATCCCATAGAATTGCCAGTAAACCCTGTTTGGAAAAAGCCGCTCTCTTGCCGCAGTCAGCCGGCCTCTCTGTTATGCAGATTTAATGTAATTCACGCGGCTGTTATGCACGCACACACGCACGCATGTGGGGAAAAATGGAAATAAGAGAAAATAGATGGAGATCTATTAAGGTGAAAGTGGGATAACATGAGCTTTGTCGACATTTTGCTGCTACTCTTCATTATCCCCGTACAAAAAAAGAACTACAGCAAAGCTAGAATAACTTTTAGAGCGATGCAAAACTTCAAAACAAAACTAGGCAATAAAGTATAACACAGAAAATCCTAGTCGCCACAACAATACTGTAGGATATATAAAAATACCTTAAAGTACGATGAGGACACTACAAACCCGCTGGTGAGTACCACAGACCACACATTACAAGTCCCTATAGTAATATTATAGGAATGATTTGATGATCTTTCGTTGGTGTTTTCACTCTGACGTTTTAAATGGAGTTTATGCCAGATTAAAGCAGCGCTCAGCACAATAGGCTACCAATATAAACCGCTTTATACCGATATGTATACTCTTACAGTACTGTATACTCTTACAGTACATCCCTTCCCAAATTAATTTCATTGAAGAAATGAACCGTCTCATTGTTGTCTACATTTGTTGTAGCAACTGATATGGTGCCCTCTTGAGTTCACCTTAGCCAAAGATCACTGTAGTAAAATATTTCAAAACCTTAATGTACTTCATGGTATTATTACCTCCTATGGCATCACTATAATAGTCTTATGATACTCCTATAGGAACATATGCTGTCATATTTGTACAGTATCATTCTAAACTTTATTATAGGGATTACTATAGCTGCTTTGTAAGAGCAAGACCCGAGTTTCAGTTGCTTTACAATCCACATTCAAGAGTGACAGTATTCTTTAGGCCTCATCCTCCAAATGGTTTGCATACTTACTTTAATGGCCTTTGACAGTGAGTAATTGCACGGATCCCATCTGGAATACATTGTAGGCCATACATACACATACACAAGCATATAATTATATGTTGTTCAGTTCAGGTGTATTATTTTCCACCATCATTTCAGTCGGTAGTCATTTCTACTGATAATTAGACTGTCATATTGTTTGCAGAGAGAGAATAAGGTTTGACCTGCGGCTCTTGCATACAGATCTTCCTCTGCTTGCAAACTGCAGAAACTAGAAGTTGTTATGCACAAACAGAAGACGGTGTATTAATTTTTTAATTAATCTATATTCTTTTACCAAACGATGAAGCACAGAAAACATAAACTGTTGGGTGTATCACACACACTTTTTTGAACTGATGATGACAAATAGATTTAGACATGGGTCCTGTGTGGTTCAATGGGTCATATTTTTATGAGCCAATTTTTATTTTTACTCATGATAAAAATGTATTGTAATAAGGAGGGTTAGATGACATTTCAGTGTTACATTTTTTTATTAATTTAATTTAAGGTATTTCTGGGAAAAACAACTTTTCGTAGTTTCCCTTCCTCTAGTGTTTTGCCCTATTTCTTGGTCCTTTTCTTTTTATGGCAGTCTTTCTTTTTCTTGTGTGGTTGTGGCTTGGGCACTGGTTTAGACGTGGTGTGTGAAGTAAGGGCTGAATTTGACTCAGGCTCTGGTACAGGTGTAGTGTGTGGTTTGATTATCAGCTCTGGCTCATGCTTGGCTGTCGGTGACTCAGGTTCACGTGCTTGTTCCAGGGTGTGGTGGGGCTCAAGTGGTGATTCTGTGTCTTGCTCTGGAATTCGCTTGGGTGTGGTGTCTAACTGAAGTGTCGGTGTTGACTCAAATGCTGTGTTCCAATCCTTGCTCAGGTTACTGTTTTGGCCCCTGCTCGAATGTCGGTGACTGAGGCGGTTCAGACACTGGTTCAGGTTCGGTGACTGGCTCAGGTGTCATTTCTGCATCATTACGACAACGGCACGGGTTGATTTGAATGATGTTCTCAATAAGATCAGAACTGGGGAAGTTCATAGTTAATACACCCAAGCAACCTGGGTTTGAAGAACGTTTCTTGTGTTCCACCACAAGGTCATTGAGCTGCCTATTAACTCCTTGAGCCACCTTTTTAGGGTTGATTAAAAGTGATGTTGCTGTAGTGTCAGTCAGTACCATATTATGGGGACAATCTTTCTCAGCTTCCTTGAGGTATTTCTTGACTTTCTTCATCTTACTTTCAGTGTTCTTGAACTTGTCATCTTTGACAAAAGTGTCATGGTTAAGGGTTCCAGTATTGAAACTGTGACTCTGAATAAATACAATCTTCCCCCTTGCCTGTTGCATGTTTGGGACTGAATGCTCAGTCCATGCTTTAATGTTCTTAATCGATTTCCGTATCCGTTTTGCAACTGTCTTCTTGTACGATCCATGCAGTGTCACTCTCAGAAGCACAGTCTCACTACCATGGACTTTTAAGAAGTCCAAAATGATCTTAAGGAGTTCATCAAATTGCATATGTTGCCAAACCATCAAATGACTATCCCGGATTTCAACATCTTTTTGGCCGCTAAACCAATTCCCAGCGTGCACATCAAAATATCGCAGTCCCACTTTTAGTTGCTTGTCCAACGTCCAAGTTTGACATTGTATACGTGGTCCTCCATACAGTGTTAAACTTTCATGTGTTCCAGGAATAGAAATAGCAGAGATTTTCGTATCATCAGGTATAGACTTCATCCAGTTCAGGTTATAAACGATTTCTTCTAGGCCTGGGTCATCATTGAAACCTGTCCATGAACCTGGTTCAGTTGTTGGTTCTGGTTCAGGTGCTGGTTCAAGTGTTGTGTGTGGTTCGATTGTTGGTTCTGGTTCAGGTGCTGGTTCAAGTGTAGTTTGTGGCTCGATTGTTGGTTCTGGTTCAGGTGCCGGTTCAAGTGTTGTGTGTGGTTCGATTGTTGGTTCTGGTTCAGGTGCCGGTTCAAGTGTTGTGTTTGGTTCGATTGTTGGTTCTGGTTCAGGTGCCGGTTCAAGTGTTGTGTGTGGTTCGATTGTTGGTTCTGGTTCAGGTGCCGGTTCAATTGTTTGTGGTTCAATTGTTGTGTGTTCTTCGATTGTTGGTTCTGGTTCAGGTGCTGGTTCAAGTGTTGTGTGTTCTTCGATTGTTGGTTCTGGTGCAGGTGCTGGTTCAAGTGTTGTGTGTGGCTCGATTGTTGGCTCTGGTTCAGGTGCTGGTTGAAGTGTTGTGTGTGGTTCGATTGTTGGTTCAGGTTCAGGTACTGGTTCAAGTGTTGTTTGTGGTTCGATTGTTGGTTCTGGTTCAGGTGCTGGTTCAATTGTTGTTTGTGGTTTGATTGTTGGTTCTGGTTCAGGTGCTGGTTCAAGTGTTGTGTGTGGTTCGATTGTTGGTTCTGGTTCAGGTGCTGGTTCAAGTGTTGTGTGTGGCTCGATTGTTGGTTCTGGTTCAAGTGTTGTGTGTGGTTCGATTGTTGGTTCTGGTTCAGGTGCTGGTTCAAGTGTTGTGTGTGGCTCGATTGTTGGTTCTGGTTCAGATGCTGGTTCAACTGTTGTGTGTGGTTCGATTGTTGGTTCTGGTTCAGGTGCTGGTTCATTTGTGTGTGGTTCGATTGTTGGTTCTGGTTCAGGTGCTGGTTCAAGTGTTGTGTGTGGTTCGATTGTTGGTTCTGGTTCAGATGCTGGTTCAAGTGTTGTTTGTGGTTCGATTGTTGGTTCTGGTTCAGGTGCTGGTTCATTTGTGTGTGGTTCGATTGTTGGTTCTGGTTCAGGTGCTAGTTCAATTGTTGTTTGTGGTTTGATTGTTGGTTCTGGTTCAGGTGCTGGTTCAAGTGTTGTGTGTGGTTCGATTGTTGGTTCTGGTTCAGGTGCTGGTTCAAGTGTTGTGTGTGGCTCGATTGTTGGTTCTGGTTCAAGTGTTGTGTGTGGTTCGATGGTTGGTTCTGGTTCAGGTGCTGGTTCAAGTGTTGTGTGTGGCTCGATTGTTGGTTCTGGTTCAGATGCTGGTTCAACTGTTGTGTGTGGTTCGATTGTTGGTTCTGGTTCAGGTGCTGGTTCATTTGTGTGTGGTTCGATTGTTGGTTCTGGTTCAGGTGCTGGTTCAAGTGTTGTGTGTGGTTCGATTGTTGGTTCTGGTTCAGGTGCTGGTTCAAGTGTTGTGTGTGGCTCGATTGTTGGTTCTGGTTCAGATGCTGATTCAAGTGTTGTTTGTGGTTCGATTGTTGGTTCTGGTTCAGGTGCTGGTTCATTTGTGTGTGGTTCGATTGTTGGTTCTGGTTCAGGTTCTGGTTCAAGTGTTGTGTGTGGTTCGATTGTTGGTTCTGGTTCAGGTGCCGGTTCAAGTGTTGTGTGTGGTTCGATTGTTGGTTCTGGTTCAGGTGCCGGTTCAAGTGTTGTGTGTGGCTCGATTGTTGGTTCTGGTTCAGGTGCCGGTTCAAGTGTTGTGTGTGGTTCGATTGTTGGTTCTGGTTCAGGTGCTGGTTCAAGTGTTGTGTGTGGTTCGATTGTTGGTTCAGGTTCATGTACTGGTTCAAGTGTTGTTTGTGGCTCGATTGTTGGTTCTGGTTCAGGTGCTGGTTGAAGTGTTGTGTGTGGTTCGATTGTTGGTTCAGGTTCATGTACTGGTTCAAGTGTTGTTTGTGGTTCGATTGTTGGTTCTGGTTCAGGTGCTGGTTCAATTGTGTGTGGTTCGATTGTTGGTTCTGGTTCAGGTGCTGGTTCAAGTGTTGTGTGTGATTCGATGTTGGTTCTGGTTCAGGTGCTGGTTCAAGTGTTGTGTGTGGCTCGATTGTTAGGTTCTGAGCTTCAAGTGTTGTTGTGGTTCGATTGTTGGTTGGTTCAGGTCTGGTTCATTTGTATGTGGTTCGATTGTTGGTTCTGGTTCAGTGCGGTTCAAGTTTTGTGATGTTCTTCATTGTTGGTTTTCAGTGGTTCTGTGACGGTAGTGTCATTTCTGTTTAAACAAATTGGTCATGGTTAGTGTTTCCAATATTGTAAACTGGGATTCATTGAGTTAAATACAATCTTCCAAGTTCTGTTGCATGTTTGGGATGAAGCGTTCATGCTTGTGTTCAATGGTTCTTGAGTGATTCAATTTCAGTAGTCTTTTTTGAGCTGGTTGTCTGTAAAATGTGTTGCAGTGTTCTCAGTCTCAGATGCACAATTTGTCTGCACTACCATTGGACTTGATTTAAGAGTCCTATAATTAGTCGTGTTGATGTTCATCAAGCATGTGCATTTGGTTCCAATCCATAACTGTCACTCTGATATCAACTCCTTTTTGGCCGTTGCATGTTGAACTGAGTCTCAGTGCCATCAAATATGCTTATCCATTTTAGTATGCGTTTTGCAACTGTCAGTCTTGTACATGTTACGTGTCCTCTCATGACAGTGTCTACTTTCATGGTTCCAGAATAGAAATGATCTAGAGATTTCGTATCATTGCATGGTTAAGACTCATCCAGTTTCAGGTTATAAACGATTTTTGCCGTCTAATGCCTGGGTGCATCATTGAAATCCTGTCCATGACCTGGTTCAGTTGTTGGTCTGTCAAGTTTCAGTGACTGGTCATAGTGTTATTTCATGTGTTCGATGGAATTCTGAATTGCAGGTTCTGGTATCACAGGTATTTGTGTGCTCCGAGTTCAGTGTTACATTTCAGTGCCTGGTCTCATAGAACCTGTTTGTTGGTTCGAGTTGTTGGTTCTGGTTCAGGTGCCGGTTCAAGTGTTGTGTTTTGGTTCGATTGTTGGTTCTGGTTCAGGTGCTCGGTTCAAGTGTGTTGTGTGGTTCGATTGTTGGTTCTGGTTCAGGTGCCGGTTCAATGTTGTGTGTGGTTCATTGTTGGTTCTGGTTCAGGTGCTCGGTTCAATGTTGTGTTGTTCTTCGATTGTTGGTTCTGGTTCAGGTGCTGGTTCAATGTTGTGTGTTCGATTGTTGTCTGGTTCAGTGCGTTCAATTGTTTGTGTCATTGTTGTCTGGTTCAGTGCTGGTTAGTTGTTGTGTGCTTCGATTGTTGGTTCTGGTTCAGGTGCTGGTTGAATGTTGTGTGTGTCTTCGATTGTTGGTTCTGGTTCAGGTGCTGGTTCAAGTTTGTGTGTGGCTTCGATTGTTGGTTCTGGTTCAGGTGCTGGTGGTTTTTTTCGATTGTTGTTCTGTCAGTTGGTTCATTTGTGTGTGGTTCGATTGTTGGTTCTGGTTCAGGTGCTGGTTCAATTGTTGTTTGTGGTTTGATTGTTGGTTCTGGTTCACGTGCTGGTTCAAGTGTTGAGTGTGGTTCGATTGTTGGTTCTGGTTCAGGTGCTGGTTAAAGTGTTGTGTGTGGCTCGATTGTTGGTTCTGGTTCAAGTGTTGTGTGTGGTTCGATTGTTGGTTCTGGTTCAGGTGCTGGTTCAAGTGTTGTGTGTGGCTCGATTGTTGGTTCTGGTTCAGATGCTGGTTCAACTGTTGTGTGTGGTTCGATTGTTGGTTCTGGTTCAGGTGCTGGTTCATTTGTGTGTGGTTCGATTGTTGGTTCTGGTTCAGGTGCTGGTTCAAGTGTTGTGTGTGGTTCGATTGTTGGTTCTGGTTCAGGTGCTGGTTCAAGTGTTGTGTGTGGCTCGATTGTTGGTTCTGGTTCAGATGCTGGTTCAAGTGTTGTTTGTGGTTCGATTGTTGGTTCTGGTTCAGGTGCTGGTTCATTTGTGTGTGGTTCGATTGTTGGTTCTGGTTCAGGTTCTGGTTCAAGTGCTGTGTGTGGTTCGATTGTTGGTTCTGGTTCAGGTGCCGGTTCAAGTGTTGTGTGTGGTTCGATTGTTGGTTCTGGTTCAGGTGCTGGTTCATTTGTATGTGGTTCGATTGTTGGTTCTGGTTCAGGTGCTGGTTCAAGTGTTGTGTGTGGTTCGATTGTTGGTTCTGGTTCAGGTGCCGGTTCAATTGTTTGTGGTTCAGTTGTTGGTTCTGGTTCAGGTGCTGGTTCAATTGTTGTGTGTTCTTCGATTGTTGGTTCTGGTTCAGGTTCTGGTTCAAGTGTTGTGTGTTCTTCGATTGTTGGTTCTGGTGCAGGTGCTGGTTCAAGTGTTGTGTGTGGCTCGATTGTTGGTTCTGGTTCAGGTGCTGGTTGAAGTGTTGTGTGTGGTTCGATTGTTTGTTCAGGTTCAGGTACTGGTTCAAGTGTTGTTTGTGGTTCGATTGTTGGTTCTGGTTCAGGTGCTGGTTCAATTGTTGTTTGTGGTTTGATTGTTGGTTCTGGTTCAGGTGCTGGTTCAAGTGTTGTGTGTGGTTCGATTGTTGGTTCTGGTTCAGGTGCTGGTTCAAGTGTTGTGTGTGGCTCGATTGTTGGTTCTGGTTCAAGTGTTGTGTGTGGTTCGATTGTTGGTTCTGGTTCAGGTGCTGGTTCAAGTGTTGTATGTGGTTCGATTGTTGGTTCTGGTTCAGGTGCCGGTTCAAGTGTTGTGTGTGGCTCGATTGTTGGTTCTGAACCAGACACTGGTTCAGGCTCGGTGACTGGCTCAGGTGTCATTTCTGCATCATTACCACAACGGCACGGGTTGATTTGAATGATGTTCTCAATAAGATCAGAACTGGGGAAGTTCATAGTTAATACACCCAAGCAACCTGGGTTTGAAGAACGTTTCTTGTGTTCCACCACAAGGTCATTGAGCTGCCTATTAACTCCTTGAGCCACCTTTTTAGGGTTGATTAAAAATGATGTTGCTGTAGTGTCAGTCAGTACCATATGATGGGCACACTCTTTCTCAGCTTCCTTGAGGTATTTCTTGACTTTCTTCATCTTTCTTTCAGTGTTCTTGAACTTGTCATCTTCAAGGACAAATGTGTCATGGTTAAGGGTTCCAGTATTGAAACTGTCACTACGAATAAATACAATCTTCCCCCTTGCCTGTTGCATGTTTGGGACTGAAAGCTCAGTCCATGCTTTAATGTTCTTAATCAATTTCCGTATCCGTTTTGCTGTCTTCTTGTACGATCCATGCAGTGTCACTCTCAGAAGCACAGTCTCACTACCATGGACTTTTAAGAAGTCCAAAATGATCGTAAGGAGTTCAACAAATTGCATATGTTGCCAAACCATCAAATGACTATCCCGGATTTCAAAATCTTTTTGTTTGCATGACCAATTCCCAGCGTGCACATCAAAATATCGCAGTCCCACTTTTAGTTGCTTGTCCAACGTCCAAGTTTGACATTGTATACGTGGTCCTCCATACAGTGTTAAACTTTCATGTGTTCCAGGAATAGAAATAGCAGAGATTTTCGTATCATCAGGTATAGACTTCATCCAGTTCAGGTTATAAACGATTTCGTCTAGGCCAGGGTCATCATTGAAACCTGTCCATGAACCTGGTTCAGTTGTTGGTTCTGGTTCAGGTGCTGGTTCAAGTGTTGTTTGTGGTTCGATTGTTGGTTCTGGTTCAGGTGCTGGTTCAAGTGTTGTTTGTGGTTCGATTGTTGGTTCTGGTTCAGGTGCTGGTTCAAGTGTTGTGTTTGGTTCGATTGTTGGTTCTGGTTCAGGTGCTGGTTCAAGTGTTGTGTGTGGTTCGATTGTTGGTTCTGGTTCAGGTGCCGGTTCAATTGTTTGTGGTTCAATTGTTGGTTCTGGTTCAGGTGCTGGTTCAATTGTTGTGTGTTCTTCGATTGTTGGTTCTGGTTCAGGTGCTGGTTCAAGTGTTGTGTGTTCTTCGATTGTTGGTTCTGGTGCAGGTGCTGGTTCAAGTGTTGTGTGTGGCTCGATTGTTGGTTCTGGTTCAGGTGCTGGTTGAAGTGTTGTGTGTGGTTCGATTGTTGGTTCAGGTTCAGGTACTGGTTCAAGTGTTGTTTGTGGTTCGATTGTTGGTTCTGGTTCAGGTGCTGGTTCAATTGTTGTTTGTGGTTTGATTGTTGGTTCTGGTTCAGGTGCTGGTTCAAGTGTTGTGTGTGGCTCGATTGTTGGTTCTGGTTCAAGTGTTGTGTGTGGTTCGATTGTTGGTTCTGGTTCAGGTGCTGGTTCATTTGTGTGTGGTTCGATTGTTGGTTCTGGTTCAGGTGCTGGTTCAAGTGTTGTGTGTGGTTCGATTGTTGGTTCTGGTTCAGGTGCTGGTTCAAGTGTTGTGTGTGGCTCGATTGTTGGTTCTGGTTCAAGTGTTGTGTGTGGTTCGATTGTTGGTTCTGGTTCAGGTGCTGGTTCATTTGTGTGTGGTTCGATTGTTGGTTCTGGTTCAGGTGCTGGTTCAAGTGTTGTTTGTGGTTCGATTGTTGGTTCTGGTTCAGGTGCTGGTTCATTTGTGTGTGGTTCGATTGTTGGTTCTGGTTCAGGTGCTGGTTCAAGTGTTGTGTGTGGTTCGATTGTTGGTTCTGGTTCAGGTGCTGGTTCAAGTGTAGTTTGTGGCTCGATGGTTGGTTCTGGTTCAGGTGCTGGTTCAAGTGTTGTGTGTGGCTCGATTGTTTGTTCTGGTTCAGGTGCCGGTTCAAGTGTTGTGTGTGGCTTCGATTGTTTGTTCTGGTTCAGGTGCCGGTTCAAGTGTTGTGTGTGGCTCGATTGTTGGTTCTGGTTCAGGTGCCGGTTCAAGTGTTGTGTGTGGCTCGATTGTTGGTTCTGGTTCAGGTGCCGGTTCAAGTGTTGTGTGTGGTTCGATTGTTGGTTCTGGTTCAGGTGCCGGTTCAAGTGTTGTGTGTGGCTCGATTGTTGGTTCTGGATCCAGACACTGGTTCAGGCTCGGTGACTGGCTCAGGTGTCATTTCTGCATCATTACCACAACGGCACGGGTTGATTTGAATGATGTTCTCAATAAGATCAGAACTGGCGAAGTTCATAGTTAATACACCCAAGCAACCTGGGTTTGAAGAACGTTTCTTGTGTTCCACCACAAGGTCATTGAGCTGCCAATTAACTCCTTGAGCCACCTTTTTAGGGTTGTTTAAAAATGATGTTGCAGTAGTGTCAGTCAGTACCATATGATGGGCACAATTTGTCTGAACTACCTTGAGGTATTTCTTGACTTTCTTCATCTTTTTTTCAGTGTTCTTGAACTTGTCATCTTTAAGGACAAAAGTGTCATGGTTAAGGGTTCCAATATTGAAACTGTCACTCTGAATAAATACAATCTTCCCCCTTGCCTGTTGCATGTTTGGGACTGAAAGCTCAGTCCATGCTTTAATGTTCTCAATCAATTTCAGTATCCGTTTTGCAACTGTCTTCTTGTAAAATCCATGCAGTGTCACTCTCAGAAGCACAGTCTCACTACCATGGACATTTAAGAAGTCCAAAATGATCGTAAGGAGTTCATCAAATTGCATATGTTGCCAAACCATCCAATAACTATCCCGGATATCAACACCTTTTTGGCCGCTTAACCAATTCCCAGCGTGCACATCAAAATATCGCAGTCCCACTTTTAGTTGCTTGTCCAACGTCCAAGTTTGACATTGTGTAAGTGGTCCTCCATACAGTGTTAAACTTTCATGTGTTCCAGGAATAGAAATAGCAGAGATTTTCGTATCATCAGGTATAGACTTCATCCAGTTCAGGTTATAAACGATTTCATCTAGGCCTGGGTCATCATTAAAACCTGTCCACGAACCTGAACAGGAGGTTGCAATAACTCTGGAGGGGGGGGGAGAGGACATAGACGTCATATTTGCTGGTATGTTCAACCTTTCTTTAGATAGGCCAATTTACTGCATCCTTAATTATTAAATTGTGAAATTACACCTTCAAAATTCAAATAAGTTCTTTAAACAAAACAAAAATACAGGAAAACAGTATATAAAATTTTACTGAAAATGTCAATAAACCATAATGAGTAATTTAATAGTGCTTCCTATATGCAGAATAGGGAGATGTGGTGAGAAAAAGTGGAAATAAGATGATTACAAATACAGTATGAATTACTAGGTTTAACTTACAAAGAGAGAAGGCTGAGGTACTGATGGATCCCCATAACTGGTTTGTTGGCTAATCTGATCCAGTGAATCCAGTCAGGATGGGTGTATCTTCTTTTCCTGGGTGTGTTGCCGTTCTTTGTTTACCTCATTGTGAAACGTTTCCCTCGTCTTGAGGAACTTTAATTGGAAACCCGAAAGACGAGCAGTCAGTGACAATTGTCCAATTGTCTCCCGTGGAGTGCACTGCTGTGTCACGTCGGCAATGTGCATGAAGATAGACTTTCATTTGCATCATTTTACCCGGCGATCTTTCATTCAGAGGGAGAGAGAGAGTAATGTGGACATAGTAAAAGTAGTGATCAGATCAGACCGTAAAAGTTGAGATAGTGAGTAAAATGTGCCTTCAGAGGCAGTCATGGAAATAGGAGTCTGCTGGAGCAGGCTGTTATTTTCATATATTGTAGCATCCATCCACTACCTGAATCGCACTATTACAATGTATGAGTTTCAAGGTACTTTCAAGACAATGTCAGCTAATGAGTCACTGACACTGCAATAAATATGAGCCTAGGCTATGGGTTATTGTTTAATAGTTATAAATACATTATGTTTTATAAGCCTACTCTGCTACAAATGTACAGCATTCATGTTTACATGTGATGTACAATGTGAACAGGCCTGTAAAGCACTGCTATTGTGATATAGGTTTTGTTTTGGCCCTTATCTCTTTTTCAAATATTGAAATGTTCTCACAGAGATGTACCGAGCTGTTCACCTTCTCTGGTTGGCTGTGGTGTGCTGTTACATCATACTTATCCCAACCATTTAGCTCGTGTCTGGCCACCGCTGATCCCCTTGCTCGCCACCTGTTACGTCTTAGTGAGAAGGGTTATCTGCAGAAGTGTGATGAGATGAGAAGACTTGGTTAGCATGGACAATTTTGTTACCAACGACACTTATGATGGAAAGGGAACAATCAGATATTGTCTTTGAAATGACAAGAGCATTTTCTCGTCTGCAAGTGGCTAACCTGGTTGCAACACCTTGCTTCTGTACCAGTTTGTGTCCTGTCTGCTAGCGGTTAATCCCTTCGCCTTGCAAGATGTCCATGAGGACTCTCCCCCTGGTTTTCATTAATCTCGGCGGAGAGATGCTTTATATACTGGACCAGCGACTTCAAGCTCACAGTACGTCAATTCAGAGGAAGATAGAGAGACAGCTAGAGAATAGACAAGCTTGGTAGTTGTGTGTACAGCAGGCAGCTACAGTAGCTCTAAGTTATCCCTGCCCCTGACTAGCTATAACTGTCAGCTGTCAGCCCACACACACAAACCCCAGAGACAATGACATCTAGAATTTGGATTACTCTCTCATCAAAATGTTTTCTTCCTTTTCACTCGGCTGCAGGTGTATGGTCAGAGAATGACAGAAAAAGAGGTACCCATGTGCCCTAACGTAGCATAACGTTAACTCCAGTCAGCTCCTTTTTCCCTGCACTGTCTACTATTAGCTGTAACTGAGTAACCTGAGTAGAGTTGCACTCACTTCAACATGAGGTTTATTGTGTTATTTTATTCCTGCTGTGGTAGACCTCAAATTTAAAATAGCAATTCCTATTCTGTGACCTGTGGTCAAGTCACAAGGCAGAACTAATCACTTCTCCTTCCCTGTCCCTTTCCCATTGGTAGTTATGAATGACATCATTGGGACCATGTTTGGTAAAGCCTTTATGGGGGAACTTCTGAAGCCCCAGCAGCTTTATTCTCACAGGGCACTGAAAACGGTGCTGACCCGGTTAGCCCACACCTCAATCATGAGGCTCAACCCAGCCAGCATGGATAGGGTATGTACTATACACTAGTTGTAGTTTGAAGTTCAAGTGAATTCTCAACCACCTAGAATAGTCCCCATAGCTGTTTTATATTATTGATTATGCCACATCCCTGTTCTCTTTATTTTGTTGCACATTTTTGTCATTAATTTTGTGGCATTTTTCCTTTTTTTCATGTAGCTTTATGAACTGATGGTCATGGCTTTCAAATACCAAGTCCTCCTTAGCCCACGGCCCAAGGACTTACTGCTCATTTCATACAATCACATAGATACCGTCAGGGAGTTTGTGAAAGACACTCCTGTAGTTTTGAACCAAGTGGATGAGGCGCATAGGAAAATCATTGAGGTACTGCTGGGTGTGTGTGGTTGTGTGTGGGGTGGGTGTGGGGGGGAGGGGGTCATTGATCAGTATTACATCATATTATCTATCTATCAGCATTCAGATTTGATTGCCAAATCTTGTGTGGCCTATTCTTGCTGTCTTTTACACAGGAATACTCATCTCTGTCTGAAGGTGAACTCCAACGTCTCAGACAAACGCTGCTCATGTTTTTCCAAGACACGCATGTTCGCGTGAGTCCTCTTTGCTGTTGCTTAGCCGTCAATATAATTAAGATTGGGAATGACAGTTAGATTTTCATCAGCGCTTGTTTTGTTCTCTCTCATCCAGGTCTCACTTTTCCTCAAGGACAAAGTCCAGAATCCCAGTGGACGTTTTGTCCTCCCGACCTCAGGCCCGGTGCCCCATGGGATAGAAGTACCAGGGCTGATTAGGTATTTCGCTGATTGGAAGCAACATCATCAGCAATCTGCCCAACATTATCTGCCTTTATCTATCTTTTACATGGGTACTTCTTTAAAGAGAAGCTAATGGACAATGTAATGTGAGAGCTGAGGAATAAGAAGGTTAGAGGCCCTCTGGCAGGCGGCCATATTGGAGGTCTACAGCTCTAAACGTACAACTTGTCCCTCTCAACAGAACTGAATAGACAAGGTTAATTTCTGTGCTTGTTTTGACGGGGAACCAAGCATTTCTCCACCAATTCACCTGATCGATTTTTTAGCAGAAATGAGCGCACCATTTATAAGAGAGGTTCTCGTCGATGAAGGAGCTACCATCTAAAAACATTCCCTTCTAAATGCTCTCATTTCTTCCCACTACAACAATCTTTTTCAGGTATTTCTCTTTTTCTAGCCTGGTTGTTATATATTCAGCCATTATTTGCACACAGACAGTTCTCCACTGGACCTCCATTATGGAGACATGGTTGCTACAAGATGTGTGACTCAACAACTCAAGTTGTCGTCATTGTTTCCTGGCTTAATCTGGCCATGCAGCAAGTCTTGGTTTTCCACTAACTCATTGTAAGATGTGTCTGAACATTTCCATGTGTCATCACCTACTTCCTGTTGCCACAGGACGTTTAATATCAGAGGGAGGGAAGTGAAGCGACGCGAGTTCCCCACGGGAGGCAGCTACTCAAGCCCCATCAGAGAGGGATCTTTTGACCTGTATGGGGACAGAGTCACTAGACTGGGCACAAACATGTATGTACTGTGTCGTACCACCAACCATCACCACCACTGTGAATGTTATAACATATCACAAGCCTTAATAGGCTGCCACGGTGTTGTTTATTACCCTCGTGGGTAAAAACAGTCCTGTTTCTGGGTAATACTACTGTGTTTTGTGTGTTATGGACTAAAAGGTACAGCGTGAACCATCCAGAAGAGACACACACATCCAAGAGTCCTTCTGTCAAGGTAATGTTCAGGAAAAAAAACTTAATTGAACAATGATTTTTATGATATTACATTTGTCTTTTTCAGTTATTATGTACACTATTCCGTTTTGGGGCATTAGTTGTTATATAACCTGCTGTACCTGGTACAGGTCGATGACTCCCCCAACCCACTGGCCAAAGAGGAGCTGAACCTGCTGGCCCTGTTTGATGGGCGGCATGAAGGTTGAGAACGTACCCGGTGCTGAAACGGGTTTCCGAATCAGCCTGTTCACTACAGACAGAGAGGAGGAGGAGGCGTGAGTTCTACTTCTTTACCCGACATAACATATTGATATATGTTGGGTAATGAGGAGTAATGGGGAGATTATATACACTGATCGGGTCTATGTCGTTTGATTTCTTGCTCTTTTTTCTCTTGGGGTGAGATGGTGTTATAAGCTTTCTTTTTTTCTTTTTTTCACTTGTGCAAATAAATGAAACCTGAACCCTAAACATAAGATTTTCCTTCTGTTGACCAGGGGCGCTACGGGGGGGGCCGAGGACTCCTTGTTTGGAGTGATAAATATTCAAGCAATGCAGGTATGATTTGCATGTAATAGGCTGTTGCCACCCAGTTTGTTGTTGTGCACACTACACTCAGTAGTTGATGTGCACATTGCTGAGAACTAGATATGTCACTGTACTCAACTCTTCACTGAGCATCTTCAAGGACCTGCAGCAAGATATTACCCTCCTAAACTCAATTTACTCACGGCTTTCTTTGCAGAATAGAGTTCACCCATGGTTTTAGGCTGATATAAGTTGTGATGGTGTACACTAATACAAGGCTGTACATCATAGTAAGTAGTATCACTCTGATAGAAGTTGATATAAGCTGATCTAAGTGAGGATTGGGTCAAAACATGATTTTGTGCTTTTCTGAAAATGTAATTGATATAGTTTATATATTGGTGGCTGACAATGACCAACCAACCACTGGAGGCTGTCGTTTACCCACCATTTTATTTACCACTACACCTCTGACCAGTTAACTATTGAACCCTAGAAGAGTCATGTTTTTGGGTTTGGTTTGGTTCAGGATGTGCAGGCCAGTATGGAGCTGGCTCGGATCGCAGGACAGTTTGCAGACCAGGGAAAACATCCGGAAGATCCCAGCAGCAACAAAGGAGACGAGCTGTTGGCCATGATGGACGATCTCTGATTGTGTTTATTTGTCCATTTCTCCATTTTGATGTTTTGATCACTTTCTTTGAAGTCTGTAATGAAAGCGATGAGGTTTTCAGTGGGACAGTCAGATAAAGTGCTCATCTGCAACTGCATGCCCAAATTGGCTGATCCCAAAGTCTTGTATCTCAGGTAAAATCACATTTGTCACTGTGAACTCATTTCTGTTTAATCTGTAAAATATGCAGTTGTAAATGTACTCAGTACTACCTCTGGTAACTTAACATTTAGATAGGTTAGAGAGCAAGACAAATACCCAAGTGAAAAATAATATTGAATTGAGTCATACACCCCATGCAATGCATATTCATAATTAAAAGTTTACTGAAAGACAAAAAAACATTTTCCTTTTATTTACGTATTCATGTAAAGAGCTGTCCAGTTCCATACCAAATCATATCCAACAACAACAAAAAACATCTCAGATGAAGTTGCCTGAGGACAAAATCGTATCATATTGGGCGTCCATGATCTATGTGCATCTATTTGGGGATCAATAACATGAAACGGTTTGAGAACCCCTGGACTACATTATAGTTTAGGCCTATCTTGTGTTTCAGGGCAAGAATTGTTTTTTTCTAGTAGTAATGGCAAGGAGCCTCTAGAGGGCGCTGTTGTATTATGCTGAAGGAAATCTGTGACGTATCTTGAAACGTCATCAGGCTGCCCTTCCTTGTGCTCCTCCTCGTGAGAAAACTTGTTGACATTAGTTTTCCTCAAAAAACGTTATACAGGTATGCGTTTCAAATGAATTAACAATTAAACCAATGCAGCTAACTATAACTAAATAACGTAAGCTTTTTAAAAATATATAATTTTCATAGTAAAATGTGTCGCTGTTGAAGCTACCTCGACCGTTGCTCAGGGTTTGTAGATTGCAGTTTGCCCGGTGAGGCAAAAACGCACGTAAATAGTTCAAATAGTATTTTCTGACCGCGGTGTAAATGCAAATATACAACGATTTAATAGATTTATATACTCTAATATCACCAATTTCCTGGTTGCATTATATGTTAAAAAGAGCTGAGAATTTTGTTCTTTGAGTCCCGTTGTGTTTACATTTGCAGGCTGAGCATTTCCGCTCCTGGGGCAGATCAACGATAAGACGAGGGACTTAATTTACCGAAGCGATGATCGTGATTTAACCGACCAAATTACTTCATAGGACAACAAATAGCCTGGTTGTTTACACCAACGTGTCTGGTGGTGTGGACGAGCTGACTAGCATCATCCTTTGGCTGGTGTTGTTGACGGACAACGCTCGGTAAATTAATCAGCATGACTGTTGTTTTCGATGTGGTTGACTGAGAGCATGACATGTCAGTGATATAATACTTTTGGGTTTCCATTGTCTTTTCATCCACAGTTGAAGACAGTATCTCTGGTCCACAGGGTTTTGCGCCACAAACGAGATTTGAGATGGTTTATCACTAGGCAGCCTATAGATATAAAGCCTTATTCCTTATAATTCAACTGCAATGATTAAATATAAGTTACCACTGCAGTTTTGTGCTCCTTTTCTGTTCTTCACACGTTTTGGGTAGAAGTATAAGTTGTTCCCACTGGTAATGAATTGCATGACATTTGTTGACCTCCTACCCACAGGTTTCCCTGCTCCCAGAGGATCTCTTCATCTCTCTGCATGGAGTCAAAGGGGACTCGACCCCCAGCATCGGGTCCACGACCAGTTGAAGTGTCCAGCTCTATTCGGGAGCGCACCATCGCAGAGAACAGCCTGGTGGTCCTACTCCAGGGTCTGCAGGGAGAGGTGACCACAGTGGACCTGAGGGATGAGAGCACCGCGCGGGGGCGGGTGGTCAACGTGGATGCCTTCATGAACGTGCGTCTGGAGGAGGTGCTCTACCGTGACCGGCGGGGTCGGCTCACTCAGCTGGAGGACCTCTTTGTCACCGGCAGGAACGTCCGCTATGTCCACATCCCCGACCACTTGGACATAATGGAGACCATACAGACCCAGCTGGCCAAGATCCACCGGGTCCGCAACTTTGCCAACGAAAGGGGTGGCAGGAAGGAGTATGCCAAGAAAAATAAATAACTTTTTCTTTTTTCTTTTTTTTTTTTTAGGACTAGTCCAAAAAAACATTTTGAGACAGACACGCCATTTTTCCTTATTTCAAAGACTTAAAGACAAGCATTGCACCAGATGAATGTACTGTTGAGTTGGCTGTCTTGAATGTTACTGTGTTTTGTTATAGGTACAGCACCAGAGGTGAACATTTTTCCACATTTTATTTTGAAGTATAAGTTAACAAGAATCATTTTGTAAAGAATGCGTGGAAATTGTAAATAAAGGCACTTTTCTTTTCAAGTAATTTATTGTACCACCTCAGCTTTTCTGTTACAGTGCAGTACACCTTCTCTGCTACACTACATTAAGATTAACAGATTACCAAAACAGTGTCTTTATGAAACATTTGATAACAGTGAGTGAGGGTGTGGCCCAGGGTGTCAGTGTATTTGCTCTTGAGCATGGGCATTGAGTAATCCTGGCATTGGCCACAGTGCCCATCTGTCTGTCTGTGAAACCAGACCAAAGTTAATAACTGTCCACACGCAGGCCAGGGAAAACATTACTCATGATCAATACTAGTCTGGTGGAGGGAAAAACAAACAGGGGTGTTTCCACAGCTAAGCTCTCCGTCTCATAAACATGGCCCTCTCGTGCGAGGCCTACCAGTCCACTCTCTCCTGCGATTGGTGGATTGGCGTCCACGGAGAAGGATGGAACTTTTGTTTAGCCAATGGAGTCGAGTAAAGAGGTGAAAGGAAGAGAGTGTTACCCTCGGAAACTGCCATCCCAGTGTTCCCTCCATACACAAACGTGTGTGTGTTTGAGAATTTGAGGAATCTGCAGAGTATGTTATTCCTAAGCAGTGTCAGGAAGAGGACAGGCCTGACACAACACAGGCTGGAGGCAGCTGGCTGAGATAAACCCCGTAGTGTAGAAGGAGTGCTATTACCAACCATATCATTCACAGGGAGTGGAGCACTGCTCGTTTTAGCGTGCCCCTCTAGGATGTGGTAATGCAAGAGGAATACGGTCCCAGATCTCAGGAATGTCCCGGGGCAGTGGGATCATTGTTTTGGCAAAAAAGGCAAGAGCTGTGGTGCGACTGGTTTTTTAAGGAGATGTTTTTCCCCTCCAGCCAGTGTTTTCTTTTAAAACCAACCTTGAGAACATCTGAATGACAGCAGCCCACATAATGACTGCTTACTGCGTCGCTGAAAACACTTGACAGAGTGCCACATCAACACTCACTAATCCCAGAATAGCACTTTACAGAGGCAAACAGCACGACCGCAAAAACAATTCTTTTACGATCTGGGGTTTATGTACTGCCTACTCACACACAGACTGCACCAAACAACAGCACTTGCTAGTCTGCAATTCCTGTTTCACTGCTTGCTTCAACTCTATCAGGGTGCATATTGCTGAGCTCTTTTCCCCCCAAAGCAGAGATTAAAATACAAAGAGCTCAATTAACCCTCGGGCCCGCTGCACCACGGCGCTGTGCCCATGGCAGCCGACTAGCTATTTCCTGTTCCACCCTCTTGGCTTAACGCTGAACAGAGCTCACTGTGGTGCGTCTGAGGCCAGCAGAGCCGAGATCACCTCCCTCTGATCACAAGCACATAACCAAAGCCGAGGTCCACACAGAAGAGGAGTGCTTTATTCTCCTTGGAGGACCACGGTGGGTGTCTACTTGGATTTCTGGCTTCACTTGGGGAGGGGGTAGGGGGGTTTCCACACCAGCGTCTTCTACAGATGAACGCTTACTGTATGTGCCAGTGGTACGTGCTAATGAAGTTCCCCTCCATTTCACTCATCTCTCAGGAAACACCTCCTCCTCCTCCTCCTCCTCCTTAATGTGAGTCTGGGCCCTGGTCCTGTCTCCGAGGAGAGGGAGTGGATCATTGCTGACGCTGACGCTGGGGAGGCAACACACGTGAGGACTGTTCTCTCTCAGAGCTCCCGGAGCAGCAACATCCTCTGATTCCTCTGAAACTCCTGGAGGTTTTTTTGCGACCCTGTGATGGGATTTTCTCCACATGTTGGTTGACAGCCCAAAGGTCCAAAGTTGGAACTAGTTTCTTCGGTCGGTGGAAGTAGTGTGCTCACTGGTAGCCAGGCTGGGCAGTTCAGGACCAGGATCAAGGTGAGTGATATATCAGAGAGACAGTCTCATATGTTATGTTTTTCTTTCTGTTGTCACATTTTTCTTCTGCAGATGTATTTGATGTTCAGATGAGTAAAGTTTGATTTTGTCCTGTTATCCGAATTGGCTTTTTCATTTTCTTACCCAATATAGTTTCAGAGAATACACCAGGCAACAAACTAGTTCATTAGGAGGGCCTGTACCACGTTCTTTAAAATACCACAGACCATAAAATCCTTTATGGGCGCAGAAGCTACAAAGAGCCTGAAAGCCTCAATATCAGTCAGTGTAAAATTCACAGAGCAAAAGGATCAGAGGAGCCGGTCTCCCAGCTCGTCACACATGTATTTTGTTAGCGTCTCAGTAGTCTGCTGAGGTTGATGTGACTGTTGAGGGACCAGCAACGTCGCCCGTCCAAGAAACCGTTGGAGACCTTTTACCTCCAGCAGCTTTCGGACAACACCCGGTGGAAGCAGGAACGACTACTGTAAAATAACAGCCTTATGTTCAGTGGTTTCAAGTTTCGTCTTTTGACTGGATTATCTCAGCAGGAAACGTGGAGGGTTGAACGGGAGTGCGTTTTATGGGTCACATAAACAGCCACAGCTGCTGGTCTATGCATGTCCACAGTCAACTCAAGTTATTGGACTTGTCTGGAAATGTGAGGTGTTAAATCTGTCTGCCCGAGACCATGGCTGCGTAAAATAACCGTTTGTCTCCTCCTGCTTCCAGCTTCATCAAACGTTTAACCACACATCCCACAGAGTTTTGTGAAGGTTTGCTTAAAAGATGTTTTCATTATATAGTGTTCTTCTCCGAGTAAGAGGGGAAAGAGACCAAAGGAGAGTGTGATGAGAGAGTTTGACTTATTTTGATGTTTTCTGGAACAAACACAGTAGTTGACTGAGCATCTGAGCTGGAAAGTGTTACGGGTTTGAGAAGCAGTCCGATACAGGGGTGAGAAACACGACTGTGTCATTTACAATGGCATGAAAATTTAGGACCAGGTCTAATTGAAAGAAAACAGTGTTTGTCTTTACATGAACTGAACCAAAAACAAAATGACCCACTGCACTTATCTCGTCAAGGTCTGGCGGCAGCAAATGGGTCACATACAGTCTTTCTGTAAAGGGAGTTAAACACAGAACTGGTCAAGTCCGACCATTTCCCAAGAGTCAGTAGACCATGCTACCCCATAGCGACCACCGCTGTAATTGCCCAAAAAAAAGAAAAGTGCCTTCAAGTGTACAGGGTCTGCCAAGAGTCATCAGGATAAAGATCAGGGTGGGAGAACAACCCAGGGCCCCAGTGGGTCAGATTGGAGCAGGGCATGATTTTATACTCCCTGGAGAGAAAGTACCAGAAACACAAACATCCTGCTCCCACGCACATTGTTGTTGCAATGACAGGGAACGTTAGGAGGGAAAACGTCCATCGAGTTCACCTCAAGCTTTTACTGTAACCGAGGGCACCATCCAACCTCCACTCTCTCTTTCTCTTTCTCTTTCCTCTATGAGGTTACGACATCAACTTGAGTTTCTCCCGGTGGACATGTGACGCAAAGTCCAAGCACAAACGTGAAATCCAACATGTGTGGGAAAAACGAAGCCCCGTGCTCGGGACAGGAAGAAGGGACCGTGGTAGAAATGCCATTAATATAAACATTCCTCTCAGTCTCCCATGTCGCCGTCCTCACTGGGGGCCCCGGCGTAAAACACTTACGAGGAACACAACGTCCTCGTCCAGCGACCTCTGACCCCGTTATAGATCGTAGGATGGATGGGTGGGGATTTGGAGGAGTCTTTAGGATGAGCTCAGGCTGACCTGGTAGCTACAGCGACAACAAGATCACATTATCTCAGAGTGAAGCAGAACTCAAGTCGATGGGAATTTCCCGTGACTTAAACTGTCTGCGTTGTGTTTGTGCAACAGTGTCTGCCGTGGGTGGAAGGTCCAGACGTAACCGGGTAAAGGGAGTCCTGGAGATGAGAGTCCTGAACCCGGAGTGAACCAGGATGGAACCCGTTAGGAAAGACATGGAGCTGCTGAGCAACAGCATGGCCACCTACGCTCACCTCAAAGGTAAAACCTCACAGCGTCTCGCCAAAAGACTCTTTCTGTTACTATGGTTTGGGAACTTTGGGAACTTTTCAATGCGTAACCTCAATCAGTTCCAGGGTGTTCATTGGCTGTAGCAAAATAGTGGAGCACGCAGATTTTGTGTATGTAGAAGTGTGTATAGTTGTGTATGGATGTGTACTACTTATGTCAACCCGTCCACTGTGTTGATCTACCCGTCCAGCCAATCCCGAGAGCTTCGCCCTGTACTTCATGATGGGCGTCTGTTTCGGCCTGCTCCTGGCGCTCTGCCTCCTGGTGACCGGCATCGCCTGCAGGACTCGCAGCCACAGCAGGGCCTCCCCCTTCCCCGGAGAGGAGGCAGCTTAAGGAGTCCAGCGCCGAAGAGGAGGAGAGGAGGAGGAGGACGACAGCATCGGGGAGGGAGATGGGGAGGATGCAGAAATCCCTAAAGTGACAGTGTGCCCCACGAGCGACCGCAGCAGCCAGTCCAACGGCACGCTGCGGAGCGTGAACGTGTTCGCGTCGGCCGAGGAGCTGGAGAAGGCCCGGCGCCTGGAGGAGAGGGAGCGCATCGTGAGGGAGATATGGAGGAACGGGCAGCCAGACATCCTGGTCACGGGGACGGGGACTATCGGACGGGTGCATTACTGAAAGGACTGGAGGGACACTTCCCTGTGCCCAACCAACCAGAACTAACTAACAACCGTACACGTTTACCTTGAGTTGTATGGTTACGACAGATTCTGTATGCAGCATCATATTTTGCTTCGTTTGTATTTTACTCCGTCTTTGCAATGTGAATTAAAATTGTAACCACTTTTTGTGAAAACACCAGCCGGCAGCGTTGCCTTCGTAGTACAAACGTCCATCTGTGAGCATTTAATTAGTCAAGCTGCTCCCACCGAGGCGACAGCAGGGTGGGATAATCCTGCTTCCCACAGAAACCCTCCAGCCTTTTCCCTCCCATTAGCCATCGTCTCTGACCCCGACACTTCCTGTGTTTCCCTTCCCACAATTCCCAGCTCTCTCTCTCTCTCTCTCTCCCCTTTGAGCTAAAACCTGGCGGTTCTCTGCTGAAGAGATGTGTTTTGGGGGCTATGAAAAGGCCACTTGTCCCTACACCGGATTCCTTTGCCGTACTGTGGATGTTACCAATGCAGAGCATCCAGGCTACATCCCAGGAGACCCTCTATTTTTTGTCGGCGGAATTTTTCTCCCTCGACCAGGCTTTCCACGCATGAAAAGGTTTCTTATTTTACAACAGGAATGCTTGTGTCCAGTGTCCTGTTAAGTGTCATGGTGGAAATGCCACTGGCTGAATCGGAGATTGTTGTCGGAGCCAGAGAGAACAACTCTCAATTCAGCCACAGCGAGAGACTCATCATGTCCTGATGTTTACTATGTGCTCATTGAGTGCCATAATATTTATTCACAACTACCCGAACAAAAACAGACCAGAACGTCCTCTAACATGATCAGATCAATAGTGCAGGTTCTCAAACGTTCCTGTCTGCCGCCCCCTGCCGAAGCAGGAAACAGGACTTTGAGGATAATAGCAAAAAGAAGAGAATCGCAGGATTGAACTGAATCAAAGAAAAGATTTATTGAAAATTAAAAGACAAATAATTCAAAGCTCTTGAGGAACAGTAAAAAAAGATTTCAGCTTGAGATTTAAACAGAAATAAAATTAGTCCTACAGTTGTGTTGAGTACATACAGTATGTACAGCCTAAGGTAGGACGCAGCAGCACAGTGAGATTCACAAAACCTTGTTGCTCGTTTGTGTCAACTCCTCTGAAAAATATACTCCTCTTTTAACTTTACCTTTGACAATACACTTTCGTCACAAATCACAGGTTTCTCTCCACTTAGATTCTGTGAGAACAGATTTAACTGAAGTGCAGTTTTAGTATGTTAGAAGATTACTGCTATGGGTGTTTTTAAAAAGAAAAAAGAAAACTACGAACCGTATTCCGTTTTGACCCCCAACATAAAGGTTGCAATAATTTAGGTCATATAGCTATGGAGTATTACCCCTTTGTAATAACAATTTATCTTAAAAATCTAAACACAGGTAGCCAGTTACCTAAATTGATATGGCAGAGGCACAAACCTACATCTGTTCGTCAGCTCTAAAGCAAAGCAAGCCAAATGGTGCCAATCCTTTCTATTTTACAGTGAAAATTCTTAATTTCTTTAAAAACTGAAAACATCCACAATCAATGAGAATACAGCACGCACATATAAAAGATGTGTTTACCTCCTAGAGAGAAATACAGGTGAAGTGGTAGTATATGAAAATGCTTGGATAATAGCAATAAGTGACAAACATCAATAGTTCAGGGGTTGAACAAATGTTAACTTTCATGTTTGAGAATTTGTAAATGACAATTATGAGCCCTGCGCCCACTATCGATTGGTCCCACGAAGCGAGGTACGAATCCAACATTTCATGCAATACCATCAGAGATTTATCACTGTCCCCCCCAAAACAAAACAAAACAAAACAAACAAACATATGCAAACTAGTGCCTTCCTTGAGTATGGCAATTGAAAGCAGTACAAAAGGAAAGAGATTACAAGTACGTATTTTACTGTTAATTTCTAAGGCACAAATGCATTTGTTATTTTGTCGTGTTTTCAGAGAATATTGAGCCATCTTTGAACTTTGCCTAAATATTTTCACCCTTAGAGGATACAATTACTCAATACCAAACAACTGCAAAACAAGAGAAACAAAAAGCGCTCTTACATAAAAAAAAAAAAAACACACCCAGAAATGAAGATGATCTAACATACAAAAGTAAAGAGTCTGGCTCTTCATTCAAGTCAATTACACATTTTCTTCCTTCACCCAAATTGTCAGAGGGCTCAAACTCATTTTGCAATTTTTAACCATGAACAGAGACGAAATGGCTCGGAGGCAACAAAAAAAACCCAAGAACATACAAACAACCCCTTTATCACCACTATTACCATTCTGACTGGGACGCTGACGGCGGTGCAGTTAACCTGCTACCAGAACCGATGAACCGATGGTATTAATGACGGGCTAGCCTACTGCTTCGGGGTGGAGGAGTCTCCGCCACCCTTGGTTTCTTTATGGTCCAGCTCCATGTTGTCGTCTCCCAGCTCCCCCTCTTCACTTCCCTGGAACATGTCGTGGGTCCACTTGGGGCTGCTGCCTCCCTTGCGGCAGAGAACCCGGCCCCGGCGGGCCGGGAAGGACCCCCGGCCCCGTCCGCGGTTGTCAATCCAGGTTTTCTCACCATCACGGTCATCATGCTGGAAGAGAACGATCAATAGAAGTGATGACAGCAGTAATACCCAAGAGGACATTCTTTAGTGTGATTATGGATACGATGAAGATGAAATACTATCAGTAACACCAAAGTATCCATAACTACAGTAAAGAATGCTGTCATGGGTATTACAGACATTATTACACACATGACCATGATAATGGTCTACAGTAAGCGCCCCCTGCAGGGTGAATGATGCAGATCCAGTGTTGCTTGATGACTTTAAAGTCTTGGTTCTCTAAATTCCAACTTTGTTCATACACGGTATGTGGAAAGATAAGAAGCAGTAATTCAAACTGAAGGCAACACATCAATTAATGTCTGAATCTGTCATTCAACACATTGGGATCTTCAGAGACTCACCAAGTAATACTTCCTGCTCTTGGGAGTGTACTCAGGGTCCCACTCCTCCTCCGGAGGTCGCACTGGGGCATTCATATTGGGAGGGTTGCCATTGCTGCTGTTGTTGCCTGGGTAATTGCCCCTGTTCCAACCCCTTCCCCTAATTCTGGGGTACTGAAATCAGAACAAGAGCCAGGCTCAAAACTACATTTCACCATCATTTTTCACAATCATCCATTCCAAAATCAACAATATAATTGTATAGACTTTAACAGAAAAATCAAGTACAGCAGGAAAACAGTCCAAGTCAGAAATTCAAACAAAGAATGAAGGGAACGAGAGAGAACGAGAGAGACAGCGGTTAGGTCATACTGTAGGAAACCAGGCATTTATTTAGTGGTAGGATTCCAGTGATTTGCGCTACTTTACCTTAATAAAATCACGTAGTGCATGGAATATGTATGAAAGTGTGTCATCATTATCATCATCATCCACATTAAGTTCCTTAGCATTAGGGGGAAGGAACAGAGGAGGGTAGTCTACGATGATATCATTAGGGCAGAGAATTGCAAGAAAAGGAGAGGTCAGTATCTCAGAGGAAACCATCTTCAGTAGAGGAGATGAACACAGCGGAGACGGGAACTTACAAATCCACGTCCTCTGCCCCTCTCCATGTTGTGGCCCTCGTACTCCCGAGGCCCCCTGTCCACAGGCCCGCTGTAGTCCCGCGGGGGATAGCGTGGGTGACTGTAGCCCTCCTCCATGTGCTCCATCCCCTCTCCCATGTACTCTTTACCTTTGAAAGACGGAGGATAAGGGGATGGAGAGGACGAAGAGGAAGAGGAGGACGGAGAGCGATCCCGCTTCTTCTTACTCTTCCTGCGAGCAAGAAAACAACACAGGTCGGGGGTGAGTTTCACAGGCCCGCGAGTCCATTCCTTAAATCGGTAATTTGGCAAAACTGTGTGAGGAAGCAGTAGAAAAGAGGTCGCTGAAGTTTTGGACAGTGGTTACAGGGGTTATGAAGGATGTGATTGCTTTAGGGAGACGAAGGTGACGTCACTTCTGCCTATTGTATTACAGATTGATTGATATAAGGAAACTACCAACGGTACAATCCTGATAAATGTCGTAGAATGAGGCGATATTTACTCATCGACGACCTTTACACAATTGTACATGCATGCAGACATTACAGAAGTGTGTATATCTTATGACTGCTTGTGTAGCGGCTCCCTGAGGAGGACACGTTTTCTCCTCTTCCTCCATCACAACACAAAGACAATGCCTAAAGCCGCTTTCACAGAGGACATGATAATTCTACCCCTGAGCTCCAAAACCTGTTATTTCCACTGGCTTGAGGCGCGCACAAACACATTTTCACCGCGTCAAGCAAAGTGCAGCTGTGGTGCCCTGCGCTTAATCTGGCTTAACTTTTGCGCTGCGCCTTGTCATGAAACCCTCGCGTGTCCCATAGAAACCATAAGGGGAAAGCAGCCGGCGAGCAAGGGAAAGAAAATGGATGAAATGATTGTAGAAGTAGAGAATTAGTGTGAACAAGTCTGAAGTGGTATAGGGGCCTCGGTTGAAAAGCTCTGCCTACCAGGTGAAGAGGAGATTAGTGATCTATGACCATTGGATGTTATATTTCCAGATAATGCTTCAATCTTTCCCTTTTGTTGTCACTCCTCCAACATGGCGGCATGTCCCTCTTAACTGTTGGGAACCCCTCCCCAAGCATTCCTCTATTGTTTCCAGAGTAAAGGCAGCACTGAAGGGCTTGATACGGTCTACAAATTAAACCCACTTAGATTTCTTGTGGTGCTTGGCAGATTTCTCGGAGGACCTCTCTCTGCTAGGTCCTCGGGAGCCTCCTGAGCTCTTGCCCCCATCCCGCTTGAACTCACGCTCCTTCCCAGCAAACCTTTTACGTCTCTCAATATCCAGGCGCAGGTCCATCACATCACCTTTGAGCTTTTTACTCGGATCCTGCAGAGATATCAGTACGCCCATGTTAGCTGCTACACCGGTTGGCTTCATTATTATTGTTGTTTTAAATGGAGCAATCATGACCACATGTGCCATCACTTCATGAATGGGATATACTGTAAGTAAACATGAGAAGCAAATCAAAAGATTAAAAATGTGTATGGCTGGAATAGAAATAAAGATATCTGTAGCACTGTACTCCCTCTAGAGGTTAAGACAAAAATATACTCAATCACTACAATGAGTAACACTTTGGTACAGATGCAGTAAAACTTATTCTTAACAAATTTCAAAAGGATAATAATACAAAAACAGTGTTTCTTAAATACTACAATTTTCCACAATTCAATTACAAATATAACTAGTGGTGGGAACCAGCAGCATGCACATAGCGTTTTAAAATAAATTAGATCAGTTCTTTTTTTGCTTGATTTTTGAGGAAAGATACTTACAAGGTAATGGCATTGATTAGGGTCCCTTGAGAGGCTTGGACTCAGGATCTTAATTCACCTCCTTTTAGCCTTTGCTTGGGTTCGTACATACCCAATCAATAACCATATCTCATAGGCTGGGGGCTTGCTTGGCATTTACAAAACGCAATTGGGCTCTTTTGATTTAGATTTATGCATCCTTTGAAAGAAAAGCACAAAGCTGAATACTGCTGCTTTGGTCTTAAATTTGCTCGTTTCCAAATACGTCAAATTTCAAAAAAGGCTGGTCACCTTGTAGCTGGTCTCCTCCATATCCTCAAACAGGTGAGAGTGCCTCTTAAAGGCACTGGGGGAGACATCAATTCTCCTAAGAGAAGGGCAAAAAGAAGGCTGCATGTCAATAGACAATTAACTACACATCCTACAACAAGATCACAGAGAAGATCTGGTTCATACGTTCTGTAAGTTAAAGACGATTACAAGACGCCCTCGCCTACCTGTGGATTTCTGGGCTCTTCCTTGGCTTCATCATTTCTACCTCTGCAGCCTTTCTTTGGTACATGGCAAAACGCTCACTTAAAGTCATGTCTGAGGAGCGGAAGTGTTGGGCTGCAAATGAAGAACAAACAGATGTGACTCCGCATACAGAGGCACCAACTCAGATAACAGATACATTCAGCTCACTAAATCATTTGTAAGTGTTTGACATTTAACTTGTAGACCCGGTCAACAAACTCCTGCTGTCTGGCTATCTTGAGCATCTTGAATCTTGAGACTGGACAAGCCCAACGCAGACCATACTATACCTTTGATGTAGTGCACAATAGTGACTATGTGCTGAGCGAACAGCTCAGAGGGGCTGCGGTGGAGCTGTGCTGACTGAATGTGCTGGAAAATGGAGCGAAACTCCTGATCTTTCTTTGTGGGGTTCAACAGATCTCGGGACATACGGCGGTCTTTAGACAGGGAGGAGCTGAGAGAGTGGGAGAACGAGAACGGAGAAGAGAGTTACTGTGAGTTTAATACAAAAAGATCTAATACTGTTGTGGGCGTTATAAAAGTGTATCGTTTACGTACCTGGGCATCTCATCTAAGGAGCTGATTTTGAGTTCAAAGTCCTCCCTCGTCACCGACAGACGTGTCATGGGCGACTCCTCCCTGGGAGCGAGGGCCCCAGGGAACAAGGGCCGGTCCTTCTCCCGGTTCTCCCTGGGGAGTACCGGGGCAGGGGACGGACTCCGCCTGGACTTCTCCTTTTCTTTCTTTTCCTTCTTCTTGGCCTTCTCCTCTTTCTTGGAGGTGTGCTTGCGGCTGCGGTACAACTCCTCCTCCATGTGATCTATGTCCTCTACCTCCTCGACGTCTCTGCGGCTCTTCTCCTTCAGTGACGGGTAGGAGGTCGGGTAGTTAGGCTCGTCCTCCCATTTCCCAAAAATGTCCCGCGCCGTGAGGGTGGTTTTGGGATTGTCGTCGCTGTGCTCCTCCAGCTCCCTGTCTTTCAGCCCGTGAGACTTGAGGAACTCCTCTTCCCCGGCATCGAAGAAGGGCATGCTTTTTTCTTCCTTGGGGTCTCCGAAGGCAGCGGCTGTGATGTTGAAGTGGCCCGCCTTGCTGTTGCCTTTCTCCAGGTCCCTTTCGGTGGTGCTCTTCTCCTTATCGCGCCCATTTTCCTTCTCGGCCGCCTGCTTTTTGCTTTTATTCTCTGCCATGAACCTGAGACAGACAAAACACACTGAGCTTTACCACATGCCAAGACAAGTACAATACTAATGTGTTTAACCTTTAATATGGATGAACAGTACCAAAGACTCAGGAAAACAGTGAAAGAACGAAACAAACCAACAAAAGTCAAAAACATTCATTAACTTCCATCAATTCCTGTCCTGAATTCTAACCCACCTTGCTCCAAATTGATAAGACACTAATGCTCTTTTCTATATTTCAGAACCCATCCGAGCGCTCCCTCCATTTTGGGCCCTCATTAAGTGTTACACGGGTGCAAGCCAAAGTTCAACTAGACTACCATGCAAGGACAAAGTGTTGAGAGAATCATTTGCAAACTGCTACTGCCTGAGAACATTTCAGCGTTGTGGAATAGATAACCTAATGCCGCAACGTGACAGCAGTCGGCTATCAGTCAGTCAGGCCTATTTTGGCTTCCTACTGTTGGTAAATGAATGCACATTTTTACAGCATATTGAAAAGCGTGTAAACATTTTATAGGTAACAAGTAGTGCAATAAATTAGTATTTCAACTTCAGTAATAATATATTATTTTAAAAAATCAAGTTGTCAATCAATCATTATCTCTAGTTGTGATGGTAAGGCAATCGCAATTTTGGAGTTGTAATGAATAATATGACAAATAGTTTAACAATCACTGCTCCCAGGGAGTAATGAGGAAAGTAATAATATTACTTTTGAAATGAGTAATGTATGTATGTATGTATGTAATGGATTGGAAAACATGTAAGGAAAATAACTTATTTTCTATGCCACAATTGGCTGGTAAAGTAGTGGAAGCGGTTGATGAATTGTGGGATTCACCGGCTACTACTCCACTACTTTACCAGGCAAGTCGATCTTTACAGTAGAACAGGATCTACAAGTGACGGTTGGCTGCCTGCCGAAGTGACTTACAGTAGACAAAGTTACCTGCCACAGCAAACAATTTAGTTTGGCTGGTGTTACGTTACATCCTGATCCTAATCATGTACAGCAAACATTACAGACCAGGACTCGTATTGCAGTAGTTATACTCACTTATACTCACACAACCTCCTTTCAGTGCAAAGTAGTAAACAGCAGCTGGCTACTTTTTCAATTTGTTTTATCCATTTAAATTCAGAAGGAGTCCTATGTATTCCATTTCAACCTGTATTCTTCCAAGGATCATGAACATATTTGAAAGAATAATTACATGTCACATACTGAAGACACAATTTGTTTTAAACTGATTGAAATAGCTTTTAACTATGACGATAGAGGAAATGAACATACTTTTTGAAGGCGGAGGAAATCATGGTCTTATCTCCAGTTCTGGCATCTTCCTTTGAAAAGAATCCAAAGCCGCTGAAGGAGGTTGTTGGCCCTGATTTAACAGGAGGGCTCTTGGTTGGAGGGGGAGGGGGAGGGGGAGGGGGAGGGGCAGGGGCAGGAGCAGGAGCAGGAGCAGGGGCTGGGGCGGTGTCAATGGTTCTCCACAGAGGACCACCACTCCCAGGCCCTTTACTGTCAGGGCCAGTGGAAGTGTCCTCTTTGGAACCAGCGGCGAGGCTGGACCGTGGACTGGTTTGTTTGGGGCTGGTGTCATAGTCAATCCATTTACCTCCAGATGCCTTCTCAATAGCACTGCCAACTACAGCCGGGCCTGATGTCTCCGTCTGGCTTTCTGCAGGCTTCTCCTTGGCATCCTTGGAGCCCGGCTTTCCCTTGCTACTGTGATGGCGTGGGGACGAGGACCGGGAACGAGAGGAGTAGCTGGAGCGCCTGGAGCGCCGAGATCGGCCAGAAGATGAGCGGTCGGAGTTGCGGGAGCGGCTGCGGCTGCCAGAGCGCTTCCTGGGTGTGCGGGAGCGGGAGCGCCCCCTCCTGGGGCTGTGTGAGTGGTGGTCCTGGTCGTGGTGGTGATCGTGCCAGCCGCCGCCGCCGCCGCCGCTGCCACCCTGCCAGTTGTTGGCCCTGTAGCCGTAGTTGCCCCCTCCCCTGTTCTGGTAACGACCACGCGGGAAATAGCCTCGGTTTCTGCCACGGTAGTGGAAGGGCCTACGGTAGCCGCGGTTGTAGCCCCTGAACCCTCCTCTGTTGTTCTGATAGTCCCTGGTGGGGTAGTTTCTGTGGGGAGTATGAGATCTGGAGCGGGAACGAGACCTAGAACTGGAGTAGAGAGAGAAGAAGGAAGAGAGAGAAGAAGCAAAACGATGTTAGAGAGGAGGCAGAGCTTGTGCTGTGGCCTACAATAATTTTTAACCTTTATTAATCCAGGGAAAGTCCACTGAGCAAAATCGATCAGTCCAGGGCCAACCAGTCCAGGGTGTGAACCAGAGACTTTCTGGCCACAAGCCCTCTCTAACCTCTAATTGTAGAAGCTGATGCTCTTGGACTTGGAATGAGCGAAAAAAAATAATAATAAAATGAAACAAAGTGTGGCTATAAATAGGTCTTTCTGATGTGCAATTACACGGTGCCCAACATCGATCAGATTCAGGAGAGCTGCCCACATGAAAAACAAAAATTACAGTTCAAAAAGTAGCCGGCTGGAAGTTATCCGGCTGGCAGGCGATGCTTGTGGTACAACACTGGTCACAACAATGGGAGAGTGAACCCTCTGATCAAAACGACGATCCTAACATGTATTCTTCCTTTTGCTGGGGACCCCCTGGAACTACCACAAGGACCTCTGGTGGTGCCCAGACCCCCCTGACGTCAGAGAAATACTAGTGAGCAACTGTGGTTCTAGCCAAAAGGGGGCAATATAACACCAGTCACAATAGCAACTCCACCGAGCACAGACCCCTCATCCTGACCCTGTATGGATCTGTATGTGAACGTGTCCTTCAGCAATCAACCTCAATGTGACTTCCAATAAAACAAACAATATGAAACATTCAAGATCCACTCACTGTCCCGCCAACCCAAACCCTGTCAATATATTCCTAGATCAAGTGTCAGTCAACTGTTACACTGAAAACAAACAACTTATAATGTGCATTAAACTAGCAGACAAAAGAAATGACAAAATGCAACAGACTAAAGAGATGAGCAAAGACCGCAGAACATACCTTCTACTAGAATGAGAACAATCACAACATTACATTAGCAGTAACAGGTGATTACTGACATACTGAAGCCTCACTTGCGAAACTCTACGATGAGCAACGACCAGACTTCAGCACTGAAGCAACAAACTTTAGTGTACATGTTTAGAAGCACAAACCTAGAATTCCAGTGAAATGTAAAGTAGCACACAAATTCAGAGACGGGAAGATACATGCAAAACACACCGCGGCTGATGACCGACAAAGCTGTGGGCAACATTAAAAGGTTAGCCAGTACTTGCCAACCTCATTACGGGAAGCACTTGAAACGCCGTCTCTCAGCTTACCCCTTGAGCTTTTTCATCGTAACAAAACGTCCCTGTTCTGTGCAGCATACCACACAAGCTACCGTCCCCTGAGCAGGACAGTCTTTGTCTCCTTGATGTATGGACTGGAAAGGGGAGCACTCAGGAGCACTGTCTGCTCTAGTCCATGGAGGAGGAGGGAGTAAACAGGGTGGGATATACAGCAAGGCCAGTAGGACGTCCTCTCAGCCCCTTTTTACCTTTCACAAACAATCGACTCAAAGTGTAGCAAAAAAAAAACCCGACACGCCTCTAAATCGCACCAACAATTTAAGTGTGTGGAAAAGCTGCTTGACCTCAGGATCTGGGCTTAAAACAAACGAACAGGGACTGACAACAATAAGACGACATGTCTTCTGCCATGGTGGAAGTACTCTGACTCAAAACCTTTATAACATAATATTAAACAAATTGGTTTATATTTCAGGACCAAAACACTCAGTAAAAGATAGTCATAACACTTTGAGGTTCCAGATTCCCCATGTAAGTCAAGGGAGACTAATGTAAAATGCTGAAGAATATATCCCAATATGAAACACAATACATTAAAAATTACAATGTTCCCACCACGGCGCAAGTAACTAACTAGTAAACAATTCCAGGCAAAAACATGACAGATCGATTTAGAAAATTGATGACAAAATTACATAATACTATGTGGGGGACAACTTTGCCTTGTGTTTGGAGTTTAGACAAAAACTAAGCCTTCAGTTCACACACTGGAGAGCCACTAGAGAGAAACTGTGTCAGCAGTGTGGTTTGAGAAAGGTCAAATTAGACCTTCCTAAACAGATACTGGGACACTGATATAATCAGGAGACCTTTTGTGTAAATGTTTGTAAAAGCATCGGCTGATGGCCACAGAAAGATCCAGTGCCAAGACAATGATTTGTGATCAAAATATGACAAATAAGCCACTTATTTACTTACTTATTTAACTTAACCAAAAAAAACAGTCCTGCAGAATATATCTATCACATTTATAAACACAGTAGCAAACCAAAATAGTTTTATGTTTTAAAAAAAGGTTAAGAGGCAGTGGATTTACCTGTAGCGACGTTTTCTGGATCGGGAGCGGGAGCGGCTTCTGGAGTGAGATCGCGAGTAAGACCTGGATCTGGACCGGGACCTTGATCTGGATCGGGACCGAGGTGGAGAATCTGGGGCCTTCGACATCTCTGCAGTTAGGCTTGTCTAAAAGAAATTGGCGGGGGGGGGGGCATCAAAGGAAGAGGTGGCAGTTGTTTCAGTTAAGACAAGTTATGGTAATGTTTTGTTTCTCTATAAATGTTAACTTAAGAGTGAAAGAGATGCCCTGAGGAAAAGGTTTCGCAGACTAGTTTCGCTTTCTGATACCCCTACACTGATCACAACAGTACCATTTGTCTGTTGAGAGTTGTCTTGGACACAATTAATCACAAGAGGACTCTTGCTCTGTCAGCTTGTCTCCGCTTTCATAATCACAGCTACGGAGGTGCTAACAGGTTGGGACTGGGACAATGTCACCTTGTCCCCCGTCAGGAACCTGCACCTCTGCATTTAAGCCTGTCAACAACAACTCCAAAAACCCCTTATGACTTTCTACTGTCAGGGGGAAAATGCCTTATCTTTAAGGCTGCAATAGACAGCCGGAAAGCATGGCAACATGTGCACATCGGCCTGCACCAAAATGTAGCAGGATAATCTCAGCTGCTGTGGACAGTCTGTTGCTGAAGAGGAATGGAAGCTGGCTCAACTTCAGATAGAAGCAACCTCAACACTTCATCTACCCAAGGACAGCTGCAATAATCCCTGCAACAGTGGGATCAGGCCCGATTCCAGTAATTTTGATTTTTAATGAAATCACATTTTAGTTTTATAGCCCTTAATCACCGTTACAGTCTCAAAGGGCTTCACAGTGCCCAAAGTGTGAAAACAACAAATGGTTGGTACACGACATCCCCCAGCCTTGGATCTTCACAGAGGACAAGGAAAAATGTTTTACCATGTTTCTCACAAAGTTCCAGTTAGGGATGCACCGTCAATGGTGTATACGAGTATCTAGTGTGTTTAGCTAGCAAAGCAGCAATATTGACACGTTACATTACACAACATCTGTTGTGGTTGAAAATAGACAACCTGTAAAAATGTGTTCCTAAAATCTGATTAAAATGTGATTAATAATTGTGATCACAATATTTAGCTAAATGATACATGTCATACGTTCTAACATCGCCGAGTTTAAGGAGGTTGAGAATCTGAATGCAGTTTATAAGGCTACGGTTCCTCAATGCCTGACACAGTGCAGGCCAGGTACAAAGTCTAAGGGGTCAGGAGATCATTCCAAGTGTTTATATGTAGGGATTTATTATCAAATAGTAACCAGCAAAAAACATCCAATACCAGAGATCTTCCATTAACAACTATTTGAAGTGGGAAGAAACTACATTTCCACAGTATGATGTAAGAAAAGCTGCACAGTTGAACTGTGTTTCTCTGGGAACACAGCCACAGACCGCTCCATGGTCAAACATTTAATGTGTAGAGACACTGCATGACTCAAATGAGGTCATGAAAGTGTCAGCAGGTCAGACTTCAAGTAGCCAAGGTTTCCCCATTTCACTGCTACCAAAACATCATTCTGTAAAATATTTAGAAAAGTCAATTCTGAGGTAAACAAATAAGGTGTCAGTTAAGTCAACTTGACCATAAGAAAATGGCTGGTTTAACGTTTGGTTTGACGTGAGATAAACACCTTGGAAGGAGTGAAAGATCACCAGAGAGGCTGTTTGAGAATGCAACCTGCGCCTACCATGCAGGGAAAGAAAACAACTTGTTTATCTACAGGCCACAGTGTCTGGTAAAAAATAAAATAGAAATAAAAGCTTCAATAGGATTGTTTGTTACATACCAAAGTAGCTGACAGGGGAGACAAAATGACTAGCTATAAAGACTTTTAGCAGCATTCGGCTGATCTTGCTGCCTTGTTTTTTGGGGAAGCTTTACTGATCCCCAATGGGAAAAAATATCTTTTTGGATTCCCCCTGCAAGAGGGAGGTCAGAACACAGAGTCTGCTACAGAACAGCACCCCTGGAGCTGGTAGGAATTCAGTGTGTTGTTTAAGACCAATGCTTTTGCTGTCACAGGGGCTTGAAACACGGCCTTCCGGTTGAAGGAAGTCAGCCTACTGACTACAATACCTTGCTGTACCAATGGATGAATCTAAGTCTGAAGCCTTTATGATGTTTTAAATTCCCTTAGTGCACATCATGACCAAATCTAATGCATACTAGGGGTTTTATACATGATAAAAGGTTTAAAATGCAAAGTGATGTTTCAAGCTTTGGCAGTGTTGCTTTGCAAGTGCACACTTTTTTCCCATGTAAAGAGGATCTACCACGTCTACAATTCTTGACAAACCTGTTTTGTGTGATTGCACATTTTGAGCTCTATAAAATAAACAAGTATAAACACATAAAGGGAGATATATTTATTTATAATAAGCCGTATGGTTAAAAATTAGATGCTAAGAGTTTGCATGCATAGCATCATCCCTGGTGCCGTTGCCCTCATTCCCAAGGCTGTGCAGAACGCCCTGCTGTGTGCACATGCATGCACTGAATTGTAATTAGTGCGCAGTGCCTCAGTGAATTTACTTTCACTGCATTATCAACTGTATCTGACCAAAGCCACTCTCCATTTGACGTTAAAAAGAAAAAAGGAACAGAGCATGAATATTTCACCAGCTTACAACACTTGTGTAAGCTTACAACAATGTGTGCTTGTCTCAGAGGGTATTCAAGTCAAAGATCCTGTCACCTGCTATTGTCTGTACAACGCAAGCTTTGATTAACTCATTCAATCTATCAATCAACCAATCAATCAATCTTATTACTATTCAGGGTCACAGAGGCTAGAGCCTAACCCATCATACATTGAGTGGAAGGCAGGGACACACCCTGGCAGGTCCATCACAGGGTTAACACAGACAGATGAACACACTTGCATCACATTTACACCCACGGGCAATTTAGAGTCTGTAATTCACCTGATCTGCATGTCTTTGGACTGTGGGAGGAACCGAAGCACACACGCATCGAGCAAACATCAAATACAACTGCTTCTTCTAACTTTGACAATGGGACATTAGAATAGCCTGACACGCCTTCACAATGTTTACCGTCTGCAAACAGCAGTTTCTCAAGTACAATGAAATTTGAATTGACTTATGCAACAGCAGTTCACAGGATATAGCCTCTAGGCCCAATTGTATTATTAAGAGCATTTCTAGAGAGCAGAATGAGACTCCTGAGGACAAACAGCTGAAAGCATCTGTTACTTGTCCTGCATGTGGTTGTATAGAAATCAGTGAAGTCAGAGCACATGTAGATATTTACCACTGCACAGGATCTAGCTATCCTTTATTGCATCTCAGTCAAATACTTAAGTAGAAACCTATCTGGAATGTTAAAGGTGGGTAGAAAAAATAAAATATTGGTGCAGGTTGATATCTGAGAGCTGATTCATCACGATTTAATTAACGTTACCTTGTATCGAAACCTAAAATGCATTTCCTCACCCATACCTTCACCTAAGCAAGCAAGTTTGTCAGGAATGTAAACCGATTAAAATGCAATTCTCCTACACATGACACATCACGGCACAGGGTTCAATGGTCGTTTCGGACATTTTGCAATTATTTCACCATTTATCAAATTATCCTCACAGTCTGATCGGAGATACCACAAGTATCCATGCACCGCACAGTTTCCACTAAGTTACCGAATAAAGGACAACAATGACTAACAGAATTAACACAAATGCTGCCAAAAATATTAGCTAGCGAACAGCTGCGATGGCAAACAACCACAGCTAATATCAAGGTCCAATATTGATTGGGGCTGACGATAGTGCTCCTAGCAGCAAGTAGTAACGTTAGCTAGCAACATTCTTGCTCAATCCAGTCGTATATTTCTAACGTTATGCCCGCGCTATAAAAAATAACAAAATAATTCGCTAAAAAACTGCTAGCTAACGTTAGCTTACAGAATACAATTGTACTACAGTTGTCTTTTACCTGTTTCCCACAAGACTGCTCGTGGGTCTTTTTCGACTCAGTGATTTCAGAGGTGAAGAACCCGTGAGGCCACTCTGCCTCAAACGACTGCTGCCTCTTCCTGGTTGTCTGTGCAGACCTAACGTTAGCTTGATTCCTACTGCGCGTAGCTAAGCTAGCAGCTGGCTAGCAACAAGGCAAACAAAACGGACGGAAGGTGCTCTGACTGAAGGCAGGACGTTCAGACGTTTGTGTTATCCCCGACTAAAAACTTACATCGATGCCGCTATGATTTATGATTCTGTCAAATTATGCGAAATGTACATTTTACCGAGATATCTGGATGCAACAGTAGCTAATGAACGACAACCACCATTAGCTTACAATGCTACGATTGCTCCGCTTAAGTCACGCGAGATTCTGCGACGAGAGCGTAGCAGCAGGGGTCAAAGTCCCTCAAGTGTTTCGAAAATGGAGTCCGGGGACCACCAGGGTTCATTGATGGGGCTCTAAGGGTCCCCAGCAAAAATGAGGACCATTTTAAATTCACTATTATTTCACTCCCTAGACGTTAACACAATGAAAGGCAGTGTAGTTCCATTGTATTGGCACTTGTACAATTCTTATATAAGTAATATATAACAAAGAAATGTACAGATGGGGTACCTTGGGATGCAATCTTATCAAGTAGGGGCATTTGGTCGAATGTTTAGGCTATCTATTTGGTGATCCTTGATATTAAAAAGTTGGAGTTTCTGCTGTATTGCAACAGTAGTTTGTTTTCCATGCTGCAAAGCCCAATTCAGCACCCACATCTAGACTTTGCCCCTCTGCAACACCAGAAATGTTTGTTTGTAGATTGTAGGCTAGTATGGCACTATGATGAAGTACAAAATTACATATTTTTATACTATAGGTGGTAAGGAGATTATGGAAGCTTTTAAATCTATAACTAGTGAAGACATTCTTTATATTTTCCCGTGATAAAATAATTAAATTACAGTATCCGTTGTTTTGCCGGGGACCTCCTGGGACCTCAGCAACAACCCCACATTCTTGCCTTTGATCACTGACAAGATTTTGTTCCAATCCTTCCTGATAGAGGAAATTGTTATTTACTGAACTAAGACCAGGAACTAGTGCCAGCAGTTTCACCCATCTGTGTCCCTGGTCAAATCAACAAATACCTACAGGTAGGTTACTATCAAGATCACCTGATTAGGCTTTTTGGTTTAATCAAAACATTACAAATACCCTATTTACCATCAGCTATTCACATTTTCTTTACTATGTTAGAACTCCTCCCAAGTACATAAAACTGTTTTTCAACACAGCTTGAAGCAAAGTTGGAGTCAGTTATTTGTAGTGCACTATTTTTATCTGAGCCACATAATGCCTTCTGTCCTATGTGTCTGTGCTCCATGTGAGGGCAGTGAAGTGGAGACAGATTCCTTCACCTCCCAGGGGACTCTCAGCCTCTAACCACTATACAGAACGCCTATGTGGCTGTTTCTCAGTGTCTTTTCAACAGCTGTAAAGATTCATAATTCTAGCTCTTGTTACAGTTGTGTTTTCTACCAGAGATACTGCTTCACAAGAGTCCGTAGTAAATGAGTAACAGATCTATTACAAAGATTCTTTTCACATGAGTGCAAGTGGTTTCTCTGCTGCCTGGTGGTTTTCCCTTCTGGAGGAGATTAGTGTTTGCCTTCAATGGGATGGTATGCCAATAGCCATTGCCTATCTAGTTTGTTAGGATGCCTTTAACAAACAGACAAAACGTATTTCAATTCAGTGTGGAGAGTGAGTCATAAGCTGCCTTGTATAACCCCTACACAGACTGGGAAACTTCTCTTTTCACCGGGCAGCATTCCACCTGTTGGCCCATGACCTTAACCCATAAGGAGGAACATAAGAGGAACCTGTATACTTATATAGTCTTCCTGTTTTCATACTTCCACATACCAAGACCCAAACACATTCCTATGTGATAACAATATTCAAAATAATGTTGTAGTCTCAGCACCAGAGCCTTAGATAGATAGTATTCAGAGTGAGTGATGGCATTTGGATAAGTGACAAGATACCAGAAGGTGGGGCTGCATACAAACTCAATTGACAAGACACCTTGAAGGTTTCATGCTTAAAGAAAGACATTTCCTACATTTTTTGCTAACTTGGGTGTCTGGGGGCTCTGCACTACAAACCATCCATCCAAACAACTGAGAAGCCAGTCTGTCACAGTCCTGGAGCCCATCATTACAGTTCAGCAGTTTCCCTGCTGTGATCAAACCGTATCGAGGACAAGGACTGAACGGAGGTGCAGCTGAGCCTTAACACAACTCTGTCCTTTATTCTGCACAATAACATGCCATCCAATCAACAGCAATCACAGCCTGCACTAACACTTGATTTCCCCTTTTTAATCTTTACAAGTCAGTGTGGTATGCGGTCTTCAAGTCACCCCATGTTGACCTTTGACAAAGACATAAACAGTCCTCATTCACTGTCATTTTCGTTTGCACCACAGGTGGAAACTCTGGAGCTGGAGGTGCCAAGGTTAAAATTAACCCTGCTAAAGCTCCACAATGTCGGACCACACATCGCTCCTTGTCTGTCAGTCACTGTTATCAGCTGTTTATGGTCTCACTGGGGGGTTTGCATTACAAGGGGGCAAAGGATAACTTTGACCAATGAGGTCATGTGATAAAAGTAAAGTAAAATGTAAATTTAGTAACATCAGTAAAATTCAGAGTGCAAAGATATTTGTCTATAGCAAAACAGAATGAAAAAGATCTTACAATGTGTTGCAGCCACAAGCAATCTCTTGCTAGTTCAAATCACAAATTTGCAACAGAAATGGTGAAGGAATGATTTGTGGGTAGGTTTGTGCACATGCTACAAAAATCCTCAGTGGTTCCATGAAAGCTGTGCAACATTCATGTCAACATTTAAAAGAGAGGAAATAAACAACAAATCACTCTGCTTTTAACAAGGAGTACAGAGTACAATTTCCAAAACAAGGGAGCCAAAGGTCCTACTGCATTTTATTCAACCTTATAAGTGTTATAAGTTACAAGTTACCTCATAAGTTCCCTTTTACTGTGTTTTCACCATAAGGATGTCATACTTAAATGAAATGATGGCAACACAAAACATACAAAACAGATAAGAAAAAAGTAAAAGTAAGAGAGAGAATATCTCACCTTGTGTCCTGCAGTGACAAGTGAAAGCAAAAAATCTGAACAATGAACCAAGGCTCTGAAAAATGCTTCCTGGTATGGAGTAATTGGAGAAAATACAACTGAATGGTGTGTAGTTCACTCTCCGTCAGTGTTTTCAGCTGTGTTGTTTTAATGAAGCGTTTGGGAGCAGCTGGTTCTCATGTGCGTGCATGCACACACAATATTCCCCACAGGGTCGGCAGCAGGAGGAGCTACTTACGCGTAAACAATTAGAAAGGCAAATAATTGTAAGTGTAATAACAGCATTTAATGAGCACACGGGCAGATTCAACCGTTCATATGTGGCAATTATCTCATTGCATGTGTCAAGTGAAGGTTGGACTTTAATTGCTCAGCTCTGCGTGTCCTGTTGGGAAGATTTATCCTGTTGCTCAGTGTGAAGTTAAGCAGTAGTGCCCACGCTGTGTTTACACTGCCACACAACGCCAACACTGTCCCTACCAGCCACTGAAAGGAGCCTCAGGATCACTCTGCCTCTATCGAAGAACTGCCACTGTAACACATGCAGGCATATGAGTTTTGGTTATGCAAACAATCCTGACTTTCCAGGCACCCTGGAGGAGGAAGTAGATGTGCAGATTTGACCCTGTTCTCTCCAGGTTGTCACTCAACACCTGGCTCTAGCAGGTGGAACTTGAGCACCATTACAGTGTAAATATCCACTGATGTAGAGTGAAAAAACAGACAATAGGACCAAGAATTGCCCTGAAGCTCTACCGCGGCAGGGAAGCAAGTGGATTCTCATTGTTCACACAAGCCATGTGCACAGCGTTGCACTGTACGTTGAGTGAGCTTTCTAATTATACAGCGTTACTGTAGAGCTGTCCAACCCAGAGCAAACAGATACAGAGAGCACAGTGTGTCCTCCCACGGGCTTTCTGTCTAGAATCTCATCCCTGGTCACAGCGAAACAGGGTCAAGTTTATTCTGTGAGGCATTCGATACGCTAGCAAAGGTATGGCAGATGCACCAAGTCCTAAACCGAGCGACCACAAGGCTTTTTAATGTTTGGTCGCTAAAAGTGAATGAAAGTGCCCCGCTAAAGTCTCATCCATACACCGTGGCTCTGCTACACCGCCTACACCTTCTTCTCTGTGCAACCTAGAGCAACGGGCAAACAAATAGCAGCTGTTATTGCAGAAAGCGGGCCTCTATTGAAGTGTGGTCATTCTTATAATGCTTTATATCCTGTTTATTACTAAGTCGTAGCTCCATGACTGCATTTCTAAGAAAATGTATTTGATTGCCAGTAAGTACCCCTCAGTATGTCCTGGTTCCTTAAACAGCTAAGTCCCCTACCCTACCCTACCTATGTATAGTTGGTTAAAATGGGGTTTACACATCACTGACCCCAAGCCAGCACCACAGGGAGCTACGTAATAAATCACTTTGACTCCCTCCTTACTCAAGACATGCAGACAAACCTCCAGAAGCCTCATGATGGCCTCATCCAGCGTCGGCTCCTAGGAGCTGGGACCGTGACCAGTGCGGTGAGTTTCCTCCAATAACCAGTCAGTCTGACCCCCATCCTGTCCCATATGTTTCCCACATCCCATATAAAGCTTTTTACAATTTGACCGTAGTCACATCAATTCTGGAACTGCAGTAAGACAGTTTCAACGTGACTGGACTGAGAAGGGCTGAGTCACTTCATCATCTGCCCTCAAGTAAAGCAAGGTGATGTGATTGAGACATACACACACACACACACACACACACACACACAGGCCAGTGTGTTTGCAGGCCAGTCCTAATGGTTGCATCTCAGTGTTGTTTGGCATCTCTCACAATTGTGGCAGTTTGTTCAACATTTTCTCTGCACACATCGGATAAGAGAGGGAGGTGAGTGTCACATCGTTTTACGGAGAGGATGAAAACATCACATGAACACATGAAAACGAGAGGTAAAGCATGTGAGTGAGGACTGAATAGCCTACACACACTGGAAATACAGCGGTGTGAATTCCCCTCAGACTGGTTATAAGCCCCTTGTAGCTTACAGCTTACTGAACAGGCGATCAGTGTTAGTGATGCCATTCAAAACTCAATCTGAAAAGGGCACCTAGGACAAAAAAGGTCTCTATTATATATTTGATTGAAGTGACCAGCCAACCTAAGCTCACAAAATAGTGACACTTTGGACGAGGAAATCATCCAAATTCATGAAACACTGAGTAAAGAATTTCAGGTAGCAGAAAATGGATTTACAATTTTCTGGACTTAAATGCTTCAATTGCTGAGACATCTTCACTATTAGGTCTGTAATGTTAGATCAGACGTATACTCTTGACAAAAATGGATGCAAAGAGACGAATACCCCCCCGGGTCCCTTTCATAAAGCTTTATTTCACAGATCCCCTGTAACAGGAGGCCTAGGCAGCCAGGCTCATAATACATTTACATACACTGTCTGCGCCCCCCCAAGTTAAATAACTCAATAGTTCAAGACAAAAAGAACAAACACACACACATTGTTCAACTTAAGATAACAATAGCAATATCATAACAACGACGATAATAATAACAACCATTGTCAAATATTATGTATTTCCAGGGTCTTATATTTTCTAAAATTTGTTACACAGTCAGTCATTTTTAAGGTGCACCATAAAGTCTGCATGTGACGTTTCAATAAAACTCAACAGATGCTGCACCATAACACGCAGTGAAGACAGAGAATACTTGTTGTGTTTTTTTGTTTTTGTTGTATTTTATTTATTTATTTTTTGTATGAGTTTTTTGCTCCTGCTCTTTGTCCTCTGCGGCAAATCGATGTTATAGTGAATTCAGCGCAGTTCATTGTCTGTTTGGCACACTACTTCTGTATAAGCCGCTGCGGTGTGGCACAAATCTCTTAGCTCGAGCGGAGATGTAAGGCGTGTCTCCGCGGATGTCTGGGGGATCACAGGACCTCTGGCAGGAGGAGCAGGAAACAAATGGGGTAAATGGGAGAGGGAGGAGATCGTTTGTCTTCGTTAGGTGAAATTCACTTCCTGTTCCATATAAAATGTGCAGTTCTTTGGATGATTGAACGGTTTAGACACTGACTTTTAGGGATATCTGGATAACAAAATGGACACAATTGTTTTACAAATAACTGAATCTTGGGTTTTCCCACAAGCCGGATGGAGATCCTATTTCTAAATCTGGACATTTATTCTCCTTCATAGTGGATGTGCTATGGCCAGCACTACCAAACTGGGTGACATTTTGGAGCCCCCATCTGGTCTAACATGGGTGCAATGCAAGTTCCTTTAGTGATTATTTCAGCCTCAACGCATAACAAGACTAACGTATTATGCTCTGTGATCTACCCAGTTACCTGCAACATGCTGCGGCTTCATAGGGCCTGTTTTCATCAGGAAGGGCTCTCCTCCCTCGAAGGCCAGGATTGGGTCGCTGACCAGGCCGCTCTGTGTCTGCCCGGGGTTACTACTGCTGTTCAGCTGCAGGATCTTCTCAAAGTCAGCCGCCTCGCCATTGGCTGAGAGGCCGTTCTGGTGCGTGGTTGGCTGGACACCATTTACAACGGGGCCGGACACACCTTGTGATTGGCTAACGACCGCTGCACCATGGTTCATGGGGTCCCGAGGACTCTGCAGGTTTCCAGGTGCTGCAGAAAGATATATGATTAAAGGGATGAATGGATTTATTGTTTTTTTGTGTGGGAAATGGAGGGAAAAGTAGAATATTGTTGGATTGCAACTTGACTGGTTTGAAGTCAGCAACATTATATTACTGAGGACAAGAAAGTTACCCTTGTTGATCTCTGTGTCCTTGCCATTGACCTGTGGGGAGGCCTTGACATCCTTCTGTGATCATGAAGAAAAAAAGACTGTTGTAATTGCAACAGAGGGAATTAAAGGGCCACATCAACCGTTTGGGAAATTGGTTTGCTGGTTAATTTCCCTTTTACATGTTACGATAGCAGTAGTCTCTTGTGTCTCTGGTGACACGTTAGCATACAGTACATGATGTGCCCACAGGCAACTGGCATTATCTAACATAAGAAGATAGACTTTTTAGTAATGCAGAGTTGGTGTTGTTGTTTTTTTCTGCCAATCATCCAGTCACATGAAGGGTAAGTTGACCAATTCCCCCAAAATTCCCCCAAAGTCAGATGTTGTTTCTCCAAGCCTGAGTCTGAAAGGGATCGTACTAACCTTGTCTCCTGCATCGCTCTTCCGAGTCCTCTTCATGATCTCCTCAAGGCGCTGTACAGTTCAACAGAATGAGAGGTCAACTAGCTGCATGTTTTAGTGTGACACCATGAGTGATCTGTGTGAGGATGTTTCATTCCCTCATTGTTTCCTCTCTTCTTTCTTTCCACTTACCCTCTTCCTCTCCAGTCGCTCCTTTTCTTCCTTCTGGAAGTGCTTCTCCCTCTCTAGGCGCTGACGCTCAGCCTCTTCGCGGGCCTTGGCTTCAGTCTCCTCCCTCTTAAACAACAACAACAAAAACATCTTTAATGAAGAAAACAACATCAGTCTTTCTGAGTAAATATAATAAAATCATATTTGTTTCTATTTCACCTGACTGAACAGTCCAACAATGATGGAAAAGGATGAAAGGTCATTTCTTTCTGTTAAATGAGTCAGTTCACAAACTAGCCACCAGGGGGAAGCACATGCCCGGTCCAGTCTGTTGCCCTCAGGTTGATGTTGATGTCATCCTGACTAACTCCATTACAAGCCTCACTGGGTATTTAGACTCAGCAGCAACCAAACAGATGTGATGAAGAAAGCGATGAAAACAAAATTATGATATATACATAAATCACATCTGTCTGAAACCACTACGGCCTGCTGTTTTCACCGTCTGGAGCACACCAGTTAACCACACTGACTTTTGAGCGAAAATACAAATATTTTGATGGACACAAATCGAAATAGTCACGCACATAATACTTCAATTAAAATGAGAGCTAAAAATACGAGGCCGGGCTATTCCTGAGCAAAACGTGCCGTCAGTGTGGAACAACTGGCCGATTGAGGGGGCGAGGAGAGTCAAGCACAGCTCAGCGCTTCGGGCAAAGCGTACGCCATCGATCTCTCTCCTACTGTCAGCCCACTGCAGTCTGAGTCCATGAGACAACACAGAGCCGTCACTATCTCCCCGGTCACAATGGCTCTCTCAGCCCCTGCACATCACTGGGGTAACACCATTATGGAGGTCGCCAGCTGGCATCGGCCAGGTCAGACAAGGGGCTTCTGACTGTTAGGACTCACCCGTGACACACATCCTCAGTGACAGCACACATTCTCCTGCTTTAATCTGCCCAGATGCCAGACAGTCAGAGGGTGATGTTAGGGTTCACACCACACGAATTCCCCCCCGACAGCACATTTACCCTCCTGTGTATTAATCTGCCCAGATGGTAAATGAGTTTACTATGTGGGGGGGATCACAGAGATTCATGTTGATTAATGGAAAATTACAGCTTGGGAAGAGTTTCCTCTGCTTGGCCTGGCAGCACAGTGAGTTTAGGGCAATGTCACGGGTTTGATTCCCACTGGGGAACATCCATGCCTGTGTGCCTAGTCACTGACCTGTTTCTGCAGCCTCTCGTTCTCCTCCTGCTCGGCCTTGGCTTTCTCCTGGGCCTCCTTCTCCTCTTGAATGCGCTGGGCCTCGTCCATCAGACGCTGCTGCTCAGCCATGTGGCGCGCCTCCTCCTCTCTGCGCTTCCTCTCCTCCACCTCCCGCACCATTGCCTCCTCGCGCAGGATCCTACAATGACAATGTAGACGTGTGCACACAGGACACAAATGCTCATACTGTCTATTCACGCAGTGACTAGCAATATGTGGGTTTTAAAAGCTGAGATTTCTCAAGGGGGTCCGAAATGACCTCCCCACCAAGTGTCAAATGTCGGTAAAATTTGTCTTTGGCAGATAAATAAACTGGCAAACACAAATAATATAAAAATAATAATCCTATAAACTCAACACACAAACTATCAAATTGTGGATGTTTATAGCTAATATGTGACATTATAGGACGCCCCGTGGTGTTACATCGACGCCGCCAACAGAGTGACATTCATGTTGGCGTCCAGACTGACCTGTTCCTGTGCTCCTGCTCCAGGCGCTCCTGCTCCTCTCGCTCCCGCTGCTCTCGGGCTTGTCTGCGTTTCTCTGCCAGCAGCCGGACAGCCTCCTCCGGGTCGTTGGTACCGGCTGATGGCTTGCTAGCCGGTGCAGCTGGAGTAGTAGCAGCGGTGGTGGGTGCGGTGGGGGACGTGGCATTAGCAGGAGTAGCAGGGGTAGCAGGGGTAGCAGGGGTAGCCGGTGCACGAGAGGCAGCCGACTCTACGCTTTGCACGGCGGGGGAGGCTGCCGCTACAGCTGGTTGGCTCAGAGAGGGTGGCGTCACCGGCTCAGAGGACACCACAATGGCAGGAACATTACTGGAGTCTGTTTCTGATGTAGAGAGAAGACACAGAGAGGACAGGAGATGCCCTCTATTACGCAGAGAAAAATATCCAAATCTTAGGAGGTGAAGAAAAACTGAAAAAACTGAAAAACTGCAAACACATTTTTAACAATTTATCACCTGGCCATGATTCAACATTGTATTTTCATCACTGTGAAAGGCTAGTTTAACCAAAACAGATCTATCAGAGAGAAGCCCTCTACAAGCTGCTGGCACACATACTGCAGTAATCACACGTGTATACACCTGAATTTACTGTGGCGTACGAATGTCGGCCAAAACCTCTAAGTCACCTTGAAGCTGGGATACTGTACCCATGGCAACCGTACTCACTCTTTGTCTCCTCGGGAGTACCAGGCTGCTGGGGTTCTCTGTTGGTTTCCACGGTGACCGCAGTGACCGTCTGGGGCTGTACTCTGGCGGGGGTCTGGGCCCGTTTGGGCCGGGTCTTGGTGCCAGGAGGAGGCGTCTTCTTGCCCGAGGGCGTCTTGGAGGCCGCTGTTGGCACGCAGGGGGACAAGGGCCTGCTTTTGGGGGGCGCAGGCGACGGGGGTCTGTTTTTGGGCTTTGGAGTGCTGATGCAGAGGAGGAGAGGTGAAATATGAGGAGGAGAAAGAGTGAAAAAGAAGCAGAGAGTGAGAGGGAAGCAGAGGAGAGGGGGTTTCATAGCACTGTAGGAAAATGTAATGATGTGAACCGTATGTAAGGTCCATAACTAGGTCATGCAGAAGATATGAGCAACACTGAACCTTCACATTCAATCCCACAATCCCCTGGGTGATTGCGAAATGTGAGCGGAGAGAGCCAGATCATTTTTTCCCCCTTGCATTAGTCAGGGAAACCCCATTCTGCCAGAGAGTTCACCCACGTACAAACACCCACCGTCTCACAGCCCTGCTCTTGGCAGGCTGGCCCGGGTCTGGACACTGAATGGTGTCAAGCAGTGTCTCTCTGGGTGCAGTTAGATTACAGCAGCCGGGACCATCTGTCAGACATTAACCTGGTCCAGGGATAAACGACCACAACTCACTCTCACTCTCTCTCTCTCTCTCTCTCTCTCTCTCTCTCTCTAACTATCTAGCTCCTTCTATCTGGGCTGAAGAATATGAGTCATGGACAAAAAGGAAGAACATCTCTTAGAAAATTTGACTTGTGCAATTTTAAAACTTCCTAAAAGAGCACAAAAATAATGTGGTTAAAAGTGATTGTGGGATATAGTGATTTACAGTACTGGTTCGACTGATCTGTGTGTGTGCCTCCAAGCGATACCATACCTGATCTCTGGCCTGGATCTCGGGGTGGCGGTGGTGGGCGTTGTCGTCTGCTTCTTCTTCTGCACCTTCTCTTTTGAGAGAGCGTTCTTCTCTTTTTCGTTCTCCCTCTCCTTGTCTTTCTTCTCCTTCTTCTTTTTCTCCAACTTTGTGAAAAAGCCAAACAATCAGTTATCACCACCAGGGGTTAAACTGTTCCATCGGCACATAAAACTACATAAAAACAGCCTTTAAACCATGAAATGAAATGTTATTTTCCTTGCACGTGTTATTTAATCATTTGAAGGCCTACCATTGAATAGATGGGGTGAATGTGTATATACAGTATGTGTGTGTGTGTGTGTGTGTGTGTGTGTGTGTGTGTGTGTGTGTGTGTGTGTGTGTACAATCCAGGACATGAGCTTACCGGCGTGGAGTTTCGCCGGCGCTGGCGCTGAGTGATGTCCGGTGTGCTGGCGGAGGAGACCCGCCAGCGCTCGGCGGTGTTCTGGTGAGGGTGGTGATGGGAGCAGGCAGTCAGCGGGCTGGCAGAGGCTGAACGGGAGCAGTGATGAGAGTCTGAATAGCATGTAGACATGTAGAGAGAGGCAGCAGGGGCCGAGGTCAGGGCCCCACACACACACACACACCATCTAAGACCACAAGCTGCACACGCTGGTTAGATCAGATACAGTAATAAAGACCAAGCGGTTATGTTTCACTTTAAAATCAGATTGTTTTCATTTGCAGCCTTTATTATTTTTTATTGTTATCTTTTAGTACCTTTAGTACGTCTATTCTTTGCTGCTGCAATGATCAAATTTCCCCTCAGGGATCAATTGTTCAATCAAAAGTTAACAGGGTTATATATAAAGAGAGAGAGAGAGTGAGTGAGTGAGTCAGTGAGTCAGTGAGTCAGTGAGTCAGTGAGTGAGTGACTTCTGTATTATTTATGAGGCCAAACTAACTCTATCCCCCCCATGAAATTCCCTCATAAAAGGCGACCAAACAGAGTGATGCGTAAGAAGGAAGAGACAGCGGCGTCACACTCACGAGAGTCGCTGTTGTTGAGGGTGGCGGCGCTGCGGCTGCGGGCCAGGAAGGACAGGGTAGGGGTCATGAGCCGCTCCACAATCCTGCTCTCCCACGGGCTCAGACGCAGACTGCGGGCTGACACAAGAGGGCGCTGTCAGTATCGGGCTGCTGTCAGCACAGCGCACAGCTCACTCCACATCCGCATGTGTCCACATGTACACGCGCACGTATAAATGCTCTTCTTACAACACAAACATACACTCACAGATGCCTGCATACCTCACACACACACACACACACACACACACACACACACACACACAGTCACAGAGATGCTGCAGGAGGTTCCTCATTGACGACACTGCGGCACATCCTCTCATCCCCCAGACACAATCTGTACACAGTCTGCCTCCATCAGACACAGATTGGAGTTTTTTGTTAAACAAACATTTCTCGGAGGCAGAGCTGCTCTGGGGGCAGAAATGATCTCATTGGTTGAGTTAAACCTCAGTGGGCGGAGCCAAAGAGCCACAGTTTTTCTGGGGGCAAACTGGCAAAAAGGACAACTTTTCTTTTCATTCATTCATGACAATGGCATCCATGATCCTGGAAGGTCCTCCAGGCTAGCTAACTAACCAAAGAACCTAACTGGGCTTCAGTCTAACATCACTGGTTCTTTGGTTCCACCTATTGACCTCAACCAATGAGAGTATTTACGCCTCTGCGAAATGTTTGTATACCATGAACTGCAATCTGCCTGTTAGGACACACTCAGACCGACGTGACCACACACTGGGACGGACACACACTTCAGTCTAGCCGTACGAGATGGAGTGACCTTCGCCTACGCTCTGTGTACGTGCTACATAGCAGACAGTTAGACCATTTCAACATCACACAGGAGAGCAAAACCCAGGTTAGGTCAATTCTCTTCACTTACCACTCAAAAACACATCACCCAAAAGCCAGCGTCTGTCTACTCACAATCCCACTCAAACCCAATGCAATGCAAAGGCCTGTCAGTTTGTGGTGAGTTCGGCATTAGTGCTATCCATTTGCTGGGATGCGTTGAGCAAGGCACACTCCTGTTCCCTCAACACATTCTATCATATGTTGTGTATCTAATAGTGTGTGCTTTTTATTGTGTGTCATATGATGAAGGCTCAGCACATATGACGTCCCACAACAGCAAGATGTATCAGATGCGTTGCGATGAGGGGGTGGAAAAAAACAAACACCAATACAACACTCGCTCATGAACGGCCATAAATGGAGCAAACTTGATGTCAGAGATTAGAGCTGTTTTGGAGTTGGAGGTACGCACCATCTTTGATTTTTCTTTGATCAATCTAAAAAATATATGTGAGACACTCGATATCAAAAGGATTTCATAAAGCGCCAGACCGATACTGTAAAACCCTGAAGGGGGTAGAGAGAGAAAGAGACAGACACAAATAAATGATGCAGTGTGAGAGCCCACGCTCTTGACTCTTCACAAGGAATATCACATGGAGGAGAGACGGTTCAAACTTCTCCGACGCTAGCTGAAATATGGACACACTGCAGCACAGCGTTTGGTTAAGCCCAATTGCTTGACTTTCAGGCTAGGGCCAACGAGTGTGAAGGCCCCTTGGAGTATTTACTGCACGTTTTCCTTCAGACAAGTGCCCTTCTGGAAGAGGAGCCGTGGTATTTGTTGAATCACTGGCAGCATCTCACTGAGTAGCTTCATATCGGCTTTGTTCCTTCTCAAATTCATTGTTCTGCCCTGGTCCTTCAAACAGGCTTGGTTGGCAGTAAAATACAACAGGATGTACACATGGGACGAAGCTACAGCGATGGACACAGTAGTGTTCTTTAAAAAGCCTTAAAATGAAATGTTTTTTTCTGCTGCTGCTGCACCAGATAAAGACGGGACCTGCTGAACTGAGACAGGTAGTCCAGTTTGTGTGGATTATCTGTCTTTGACAAATATTATAACAAAAACTTAAACTGACAGCATGTCGTGCAAAGATGGCGACATTGACCATTTTTTGCTGGGCAGCAGTGACAGGAGGGAAATGCAGGCTTCTTGTCAATGCAGTATAGCAGTGTGGTGTAGTAGTATGTAATGTAGTATAATTCTAGCGTTTCTCTGCAGAACACACATGTATGTACACAAAGGTATGCATGACACCAGCACATACACATACACATATAAATAGTGCAATCATAACAGCACTGCCAAGAATCACACGAGTGTTTTCTGTTGTACTACGCATCCATCTACTTACATTACACCTTACATAATGGTACAGGGGGTCACCTTTGCTGTATTCTGGACAGATCATTTTCACAATATGTTTCATGACTAACTGATAACACGAATCCCTCCTGTTGCTAGGCAACAGTGTTTTTTTTTTTCTTCTATCCCTCCTCCTCCTCCAATGCGGCAAGACGATGCCGTGCTGGGCTGCTGCCTGGTGATCTACTGTCCACCTGGAAGTAGATGGACGCCCAGATCTATAACCCCCCCCACCCCCCGACATGCAGTATGTCTCCCAAGGTCAGAAACACTAGCTGATATATCAGTTTAATTGTAAATGGAAAAAAAGGGTTCAGGAGAGATATCATTCTGCTGAGGACGTTCTCTTCATGTGCCTCTCCTGCAGTATCAGAGGATCTGAATTACTGATGATCAAGCACAAAATTTGACTCGCTATTATTGTGGGTGGGGGTGGGGGGGGGCGGGGTCTGAAAGTCAAACTGCTGATTGCACTGTGGGTGATTCGGTCTAAATGAGACATGTTATGAGGCATGACAAACCTGAGATGAAGACAGTGCTGTCTATGTACATGTAACAACTCAGGAGTATGATGAGGCAGGCTAGTCAAGTGTTATGTTCCACTACTGTACCATGCAAGATGCTTTATGTCAAAGGCACTAGGCTGCAGAACTACATCAAATAATACACAAAAACAAAACAACATGATACTTATAACACATGTACAACTAGCTACTCTACTTCTTAGCCTTAACAGTAATCAAGTCTTTAGCCACAGTCACACTATAATACCCACCACCGCCACCACCAGCACCAACACACCATACCAGCTGAGTGGAGGGGACAACCAAACATTGTGGGAAAAGGAGGTGGGGCGTGACGAGATGTGACAGATAACTTATAAAACCTATGAAACACATGATCATCACAAAATATGGTTTATTGATGTCAGGGGCTGATGCATAGAAGACGTAAAAAAAAATCAATAACAACCAACCAACTGAAACCAAATAAAAAAAAACACGATGCATACGAGACCGAGAGCGTGAGAGGGGAGGTAAAGGTGTAAATGACCAGTCACCAAGCACAGGCAGGCAGGCAGGCCACCAGAAACCACAGTTATAATAAAAGAAAACCAAAAAAAACAGATTAGGGTAAGGAAAGGGAGGGGTGGGGTGTGGGTGGATAGGAGGGTGGGGAGGGAGGAAAGGAGGCCTGGTGGACATTGACGCCGGGTCGTCCTTACTTCTGTTGGGGGAGTTCCAGAGCGTGGCAGAGGACTTGGACAGCCTGTTGTTAATGACAGGGTCCACCTGTCTCGGCAAGTTGACCGTGGAGGCCGAGCATCTGCCTGCACCGGAGAGAACGCAACAGACAACAACTGTTCACAAGGCGGCCCGGGGTGGGTGGCGGCCCCAGACAGGCAAAGCTGTGGACTGTGGACAGAGACGGGGGGTTGAGGTGGGAGGGGCGGACGAGGTACCGCCTGCCTCGCCTCGCTGAGAGACGACTCTCAGATGACGGAGCTCCCGGAGGAGACTATGAACTCACCGTTCTCCGAAGACAAAACCCTCTCGTTATCGTTTAGTTTAAAATCTGAATTCAGACGGGGAGAGGTTGGTGGGGGGGAAACTGGAGGAAAGTACGGGGAAGGGGTGTGGTAGAGTTAGAAAACACAGTCATTTGGGAAGGACTAGTTCATGAGCGGGGAGAGCCTCTCGTATTTCTGCTGCAAGTAGATTACCCAGACTGAAACTCGCACACACAAGCGCTCACACACATTCGGCGTCATTCACGCTCTGTAGAGGAGAGACGTCCCTCGGCCTCGGGGGGTCACGGTGTCAGCGTACAGCCTGACCTCACAGCTCTCTGGTGAACTCAACACCCTGCTGGTCACACTGCTCGTCTAATGAAACATGACGGCTACGTTGCCCCTCAGCCTCCTGAAGTCTTTAGCGAACAATTTTGGAATGAGGGAAAAAAATGGTATTTAAAAGAAACATGAACTATATAAATTGTGGTGCTCCAAACCAATATTTGCCCGGCGTAAGTAAATACATTCACTGAGGAATTACAAGGAGTAAAAACAAATGACTGAGTCTCTGGTACCCCACCCTTATGACAGCAGACCCCTAAGAAGTAGCTCAGCTTATTTCCTTGAATTGCATCATGTTGCTCAATATGGAGGAGTGCATTACTGTGGGGGTTTTGGGCAGATTCGTGTGTATGTCGCTCTATTCAGCTTCTATTCAGCTTCTATTCAGCTTCTATGTGGTTGTGGGTCCACTGCACTCACTTTCCCTGCGGGAGGTCTGGTTGAGTCCGCCTGCCCAGGACCATCTCTGCTGGCGGATCTCGGCCCACGTCTTCTTCGTTGACCTCTTGATAGCTGCCTCGTATCTCTCCTGTGTCGGGAGGACCACACGGCAAAATAAGTCCACACCCATCAGAGTTCATTTAACACTTTTTTGTAATGCTGTTTTGAACACCCGCCATATCAGCTCAATGAGTGGACAAACAACTCTCCAACTCTCCAACTCTCCCAACTCTCCACATGTCAACTCAGAATAATTGTCGCTGAAAACAGTACTAACAAGAAAGTTGTCTGTGTACCTTACTACCAGGCCACAACTTGGCATCGTGATTGGTTTTCCAGATTGGACAGAATCCACCCAACACAGCCAGTTTTACAGTGTTGATAAGAGTTGGGCTTTCACTCAGTGTACAAAATATTGGGAATTCCTTCCTACTGTTGCACTCCATTCTGCACAATCCACGTCCATGACTGAGTAAAAACCTCTTTAACCTTCATCTTCACCTCCCTGTCACGACCGAAGTGGATTTAATAGGTGAAATCAATAAGGAATCACAGCTGAGCAAACAATCTGGGAGTGTTTCTGAGTGCTTCAGACTCGATTACACTCATAATAGTTCAGTGTTAACAATTACAGATGGACTTCCAAATAGCAGCCTAGGGTTAAACCAACGGACTAAGATGTTTTCTATCTCTAGTCACATATTCCTTAATCAAGCAACAGAACATATAACACATGCATTTGGTCCAAACCACCTTATAGTACCATGAGCACATACATTTTTAACTTGGGAATCAAACCTAAACCTGTTCCTAGAAGCGAAACACGTGTAGCTCTTTCTGATCTTGAAATAAAAAGAGCAAGTCCATTGTCCTGGATCTCGAGTGTGCCTTTTTTCTCTGTTCATGTTTTTTCCGTTACCAACTCGACTGAAGGTTTTTCCTCTCTTTTGTCTGTTCCCATTGAGCTCTACAGGGACACAGTGGGACTTGACCCCATCTGGCTCTGAAGTGGCTCTGTAAGGGATACAAGCTGCACAGCGGCCCACGCATTTCCTGTATCAGAGATGAGGTGACATGGAACTGTTGATTAACTTGACTGGACTGTGTCTCTAAATGGCCTTGAGCTGACAAGTCTCTTTATTCAGAGAATGATACTGACACTGATACACACTAATAATTTGATTTTAACCAGATTAAAGCAACACACCGACTATTGAAATGGTCGTGTAAATGCCTTCATGTGATGAGTGATGAGTGTAATCGGGGTAAGGTCATTATTGGAGTGAGCGTAACCCGGTTAAACGCCTCAGTCAGATCTCTTCCAGCAATCTGTGCATGCCGGTCAACAGACGCAGTAATCTGGATGTTACATTCACAAACCAAACGGCACGGTGCAGCGCAGTGGAGTGGCGAGCGGTAGATCCATGCAAACCGGGTTATTAGACAAATCATGTTACTTTGAACCATGTAAACACTGTAATCAAAACACTGCCTTAAGCTGATTACTCCCACAAATCGGGGGAATTGGTGTCTGATCTTCAGCTACCTGACTGACGGCGGGCTGTTACACCTCTCCTGCCCCAGCCTCACCTTGTTCTTCTCTAGCTTCTGCCTCTGTTTCTCCTCCAGCAGGGCTCGGCGTTTCTCGGCCTTCAGCCTCTGCTCCTCCAGCTTCCTCCTGCGATCCTCCAGCTGGCTCTCCCTCAGGCGCCGGGCCTTGTCCTCCTTCTCCAGCCACTGGGCCTTCTTCGTCGCTGCAGGATTGACCACGGTAGAAAGGGAAGCGAGGTGGAAAAAGGGCAGAGAGGAAGAAAAGAGTTTACTGAGGACCACATGCCTGTCTGAAACCTTTTCTCTCAATCCCTAGTGCCTCTGAAATCAAAGCTCCACGCCTTTCTTCCCTACCTGGTCGATACCATTAGCAATTCTTCAAATGTGACAGTGCACTTAAAGCCTTTGGAGGAGTTAGACTCGTACGACTGAGGATGGGAAAAGCAGATGGAAGACACTGGGTTCATTACGCCGCAATCCTTTCTCTAACTTCTGATAACAGTAAATAAGCAGAAGTTTCCCGCTGCGTTTTACGGCATCCTCCAGCAGATGCCAGTTTCCCTCCACATACACTGCCGCGGCTCATTTCTTGCAGCAACAATTAAATCGCAATCAATCGTCTTGAATGCTGGACAGCAGCTGTGTCGCTGTTGCTCTCTCAGCTTGCTGGGAACTTCTTCCACGGTGTTTTTAGCACGAAGGGGTGAGACTTTGAATTGAGTTTAAACCGTGAAACAGTTAGCATGGACGATGATCTACGTTACATGAGATGTTCTAGGAGCTGGAGCTGGGTCAAACAAAATGAACAGTATGAAATGTCTCGTGATATTATCTTGTGTAAGTAAGGCTGCAAAGATTTTACAATGGACTGATCTCTGAAATGTTGGAAAAGATGTGATTTGTATTTGCAGTATTCTCTGGTTCATCTTTACAAATGAGCAGAACTACAATTATTATTGATTTTATTGAAGTATTGATTTTCACATTCTCACCCTTGTGTGTTCAATCGTATGTGTTGTTTTAGGGATAACTGTAAAGCCAAGATAGCCAATATGTTTCTTCATCTGTATGCTATCAGTTATAGTTTATTTTCAATAAGTTACACAGTCCATATGTAAAATCCTGAGAGATTCCACACAGAAACACACAGAAAGGCGTGGACTACAGGAAGCTGAACTCAGAGTAACTGGACAAAGCTGTGCTATTATCAGGAAAAGGCAGCAGACTTGGTCTTAAATCAAAGCGTGGCGTTGCCGCATTTGTGACGCTAATGAAAGAAGTAATTAAATCTAATCTGTCTGAGAGGCATGGTCTCGGTTCACGGTAATGACTACACATTTTTCACCCCAAGTGCCTCGGGCGCTGCGGGGCGTCTCAGCAGAGCACCAAGCTCCCCTCTGACTGTCTGCCTGAGTCCACGGGGGAAAACGCCGGTGTGCCGGTGTTGAGCAGCCCTCAACACTTTCACAAGAAAGTTTCATTCAACAAGTGCAAACGCAAAGCCATGACTAAGGGCATCAAAAAAAATATGAGCATGGACGTGCACACTGGGTGGAAATGAAGGAGAACATAAAGTAAAAAATATATTTGAAGATAACAGTAAACAATCAAGTTCATGTAGCCTCAAATGTGAAACTGCTGAGGGGTTTCCAGGGCTCATATGGTTCCACTGAATGACCGCAGAAAGGCAAACAAACAACATAACCAATTCATGGAAGGAAGAAAGGAAACGATTGTTTAGGCCAGACCGGGGGGAAAAAGAAAAAGATGGCCTCACCATCACAAGTTACAGATTGGAAATGGCATGACTGCTGCGTACGCTGAGGTTTGTTAGCGGAGCACCTTACCTTGCAGCTGGGTTTGCTGTTCTGAAGCCATGCGAGGGGAAACAACAACAGAGGTCAATAACCGTCGGTCACGTCAGAGCAGAGCCCATGACAGAGACATAGAGAGAGACGGTGACACCAGGTTAAAGACAGAGTGGAGTAGAATAGAAATAGAAATAGGTCTACACGTATCAAGTTAGTGATAATAAATTCAAGCATCGCTAACAGACACAGTTTATCGAAGAAAAACCAATACGCTGAGAGTCAAACTGTCTTCTGACGTGACGTATTGGTTCTGGTCCCTGAAGGCTTACCGATATACTTGGCCCTCTCTTCCCTCCGCTCCTTGGCAAGCTTCTGCCGTTGCTCGGAGCTCATCGCATCTGTGGCAAAAAAAACAAACAGAAAACAGGCTTCTGAGTGAATGTCTTATCTTAATGAAGCAGTGATTGCAAGGATGTTTTAGCTAAACATCTAAATGTCTTATAGTTGCGTAATGTTTTAACATGGACTACCAAGGAGGCTGTGCTCAGATCTGCTGCTCCATCTCCTGCTACTTTGACAAAGTTATTCCTCTGACAGTTGAACAATGTCTCCCATATAACCAGGATGTACATCTTCTTCAGTCATTCTCATCTGCAATGATTATCAGTATGATTCCTGGTACACTTTGATCAAAGCATTTTTGTAGGATTTTTGTCGTTCTTTCCAATCAGTAGATGTCTTTCCATGTCTGTGTAAAAAGGGCCCAGCCACTATTGAGCTGTACAGCGTTGAAAAGCGGGACCCCTGGGGTGCTCGCTGAGCCTGTCTCCTTTTGTGGTTCTTCGTGCTATGTAATATGTATGCCGCGTAGTCTCAACCAATCGCGGAGGGCCATGCAGCACTGGAGCCCGGTCTCCATGGCAACCTGCATTTCCTCCCTCCCAACCTTCAGAGAGTTCCTACACCAGCTCTGACGTGCCGAGGAAAAAACCTCACGGGCCCGGAGGTCCAGCCCCAGCACAAGGTCTCTTAATGCATCTGTCCTCCTCCACCACCCCACCCCACCCCACCCCACCCCACCATCAGTCTTCCTCCACACTATACGCCCTGTCTCCCATAGAAAATGACAATTTGGCTTTCAGCCATCACCATCTGTCTGATTGGGTGTGTAATGACTCAATATCCAATGAAACTTCCATGTATAGAAAAAATCTTGGATGCAGGATGCAGGAGGAAAGGATGCAGGAAAGGATGCAGGAAAGGATGCAGGAAAGGATGCAGCATCAACAGATCTGTCTCATGTTGATTGTAATGATGGACCTCTTGACAGACCCCCTATCTAATGCCAGGTAAAAGGCAAGTTAATCACTTTGTTTTTCATTCAGAAAAAATATGTGGTCCTATTTGGGGTTTGATGTTTTATTGCCTCAATTTTATAGTCTAGTGGTTCAGAATTAGGCAGTAGTGGACTACGGGTAGTAGCCCAAGCTATCTTAGACCTGAGCCAGGATTTACTCTTGTTTTAATACATGACTACTGATCGGTGGACCTGACTACAGGCTCTTGACTCAAATACCCAAAATGTGACAGGAAGAGGCAATGAAGGCATCTATTTCTTGTTATGTTTGTTATGTATCAGTGATTGTTTCTCTCTGCAGAAACCAAGAAACCAGAGCTGTGCTACAAACACAGAAGACATTTAGCTAGCGGCGTACCTTTTTTGGGCAGAGGGCTGGCATTGCTGCCAGGGGTGGATGGCCTGGCATCTGTCTTGGAGGAGGGGTCTGTCTTGGTGGAGTTGTCTGTTTTGGGGCTGGACTCTGTGTTAGGAGAGAGGTCTGTGATGGCTGAGTCTGGAGTCAGAAAGTCCTTCACCAGCGCCTTGTCCTCATTCTGGATGGAATGAGAGTCTGTCTGCAAGGGCAGAGCTGGAAGACAGAGAGAAAGACCAGGTCTGTCAATACTAATGCATCAGTATCTATCAACAACAACTGATTGATAAAAGGTTGATCATTTTTAAATGATGTAGTATATTACAACAGGAAATCATCTTTTGGTCCTACTTCCTTGCTGTCTTATCAATCATCATCAGCATCATGTCTTCCTGTTAGCCTCCCTAACCAACACACCTTCAGCTGTGTGGCCATAAAAGGGACTGGCTTCTGCTGAGTGAAAGCCCTCGCTGGCTTCATTAGCTCAACACTCAACCCCCATTACCAATTATTAACATCTCATTCACACCCAATTCACACAATCAGTCAAACCGATAGAACCAAAGCAGACGCTGCACTTCCCCCCCCCCCCTCCCTCCAAGGAGCTTTCAGCACTGCAGAGCGAGCTTCCTGTCGAGTGCGTTAAGCATCAGATACATCGACGATGGGGTCGGTGAGACAGTGTGGGTCTTTTATCTTAGTGCAGCCTAAGCAACAGCAAGATAGTCAGAGAGAAGCTAGCAAACACTGTAGGGGAAGAGAGAAAACCTTGCAGATTGTCTTTCAGCCTCTTTCAACTCGCCTCATTAAGATGAAGAACTGCTTACTTAGTGATTATCATCAAGATTATTAATGCTACTGTGCCATCCTCTGCAAGATATAAGAAGACGACACAGGGGTGGTGTCGTAGTTAGACTGCCCTGTAACCCAAAGGACTGCAGCAACCATGCGTCCTTCAGCAGAGGTGTGTCCTTGAGTGACACGATGACCCCCCGCCTGCTCACCCGCCCTCAATAAGAGCATCAGCTACATGCCTGACACGTAAAATGTGCATGTGAAGATGAATAGATCTGAGGCCAACGTGGTGAAATGCAACGTTACCTCAATTCTGTCAACATCCAATCAGTGGTGCATGAGATATCACATGTGACACACTGACACGTTAACGAACGATGAACCAACGATGTGCTGCCTCCCTTCAGCTAATCATTTTCCAAACGCCAGAGGTGAGATTCATCATTCCCCAAATTTCATTAACATCCAATCAGCAGTGTCTGAAATGACGCTCGTGATAAATGGACGAGCAAATGAACAACGTAATTGCCCCTCTTGGGCCAATCAGTTTCATTTTGAAAATGCTGCAACGCAAAGGTGAGGTCCAAATCCAGTTAGCGATGAGATATGTGATGGATGGAGGCACAAAAGAATAAACAAAGGGACGTTGATTGATCCGTAGCCCCCCTCAGTTTCATCCTGGGGTACAAAAAGGCCTATGGTTACTCACTCAACGCATCAGTGTGTGTGTGTGCGTGTGTGTGTGTGTGTCAGAAAACAGCTGTGTGTGACCTCCCGCTCAACAGCAGTATCACATGAACAGAAAGATTCGATCTTACTTTCTATGCAGAACCAAGCATCTCACATTCTGTTAAAAAATCCCCCAACATGAGCATCACACGGCTCCACAAAGATCCCCTGTCATGAGGCCAGGCTTTCTGACCTTTGACCCCTATGGACGGTGACAAAGAGGTCACAACAAGCCAAAAAACACATCCTGTTTTAATCCCCGCTCTGACTTTGTTTTCACACTTGGCTACCCTGCTGATAGCATCACTGGGTTTGGCTGCTCAGCTGCTGCTTGACTGAACCCCCCCCCCCCCCCCCCACCTCTGCCTGTCAGGCACATTGGAGAACTCGGTGACAAACTACGTGGGGCTACTATGGAGCATAGCAGGGGACAGGGGGTGAGATGGAGAGAGTGGAGAGAGGAGGGGTGGAGGCAAACTGCACACTTCCACAATTACCTGTGAAGAGAAGAGATACAAAGAGAAGGGAGAGACGGGGGAGAATGAGAGAGTGGAGATAATTGTGCAGCTAGCGATATCCATAATGACAGGATGACTCAGAGAGGACTTGGAGGGGAGAAAGAGGACCAGAGATAAAGAGAGCGAGAGCTGGAGCAAGAGATGGTGAGGTAGGGCGGTGAGAGGCCGGCTCTCTAACTCTCAGCCAGCCAACAGATGGAGCGTGACGCTCTCCTTGGGCCCGTCCAAACGCTCACCGAACCACATAAATCACAGATTAACACTCGGCCTCTCTCCAACGGTCCTCCCCCTCCCTCCCCCCCTCCCTCCCCCAGCGCCTCAACATGGAGCCAACCAAGGTTTACTGCAGAGACTACACCATAGAATACTGACAGTGGAATAATGGGACGTGAACGAGGTCCCATCTGCTGAGATGAGAAGCCAACTGTAGCGAAAAGATGCAAAATCATGTTCAAACAAGATGACAGCGCTTCTACCTGACGATGAAAAAAGGATTTGGCAAAAAAAAGAGGACTGCAGTGCCTCTCTTCCTCCTCGAGATGATTATTTGTTTACCAAGTGTGGCTGTATTTGTCACCAGGCTGCTGGGGAAGAGGATTAATAGAAAGAGTAAATAAAAGTTCTCTCCTTTGCTCTTATTTCTCTTATTTCTTTTCCAAGTCCTTCTGTCTTATATGATCATTTTAGGGTCACAGGAATATTGTCGGGGCACTACCCGTCCACTCTCCCACTACTTTTGGTTGCTTGTACTGTTGGTAATGTAGGAATTGAAGCTTATTCTACTGTCTCTCTGGAATGTAAAATGTACGTCTTGTACCATCGTGATCAACTGCACAGAAACAGGAACTGAGCCACCACCACGGGCTGAGACGGAGGCTGAGGTCCCTCCTCTGAGTTTGGCTTACGTTGCAGATTTGAAACTAACTGCTTATTACCGTAAGTATGAAGAGCACGGGGCGTGGCGGTGTGTTTTCTTCAGCCTCTAATGACATAATAACAGAGGTGGACAAAGCAGGATAGAAAACAACAGCTTGGCTATTATAAACCACATTGGACATTTTCACCAGTAGAATGATGGAAACTAAAATCACAAGACGGGCTGTCACATGACCTGAATTGTGCAACCCTGGTATTGTCCCTGCAATGACAATCAAGCTTGGTTTTGAGTCAACTCAGCAAGTGTAGGTGCCATTCATGTGACAGGCTCCAATTAACACAGAAACACAGATTCACGTGATGTTCACCCGTCCATCCCTAACCTACCCCCCCCCCTCTCCCTCTGCAGCCATCTCAGGTTTCTGTGCCACTGTGACAGACTCTGGGTTATAAATAGCGATAAGGACCCTACTGAGAATGTCGGCCATAAAAGGGACTGGCTTCTGCTGAGGCACCTTGGGACGGCACAGCGACTCCAGGCACAACTCCAAAGGACGCAAACTGCAGCATGTGGTATCCCAGATTTCATACCCAGACGGACGCAGGGAACTTCACTTTGTTTGTGTACGGGCCACATTGGCTGGCAAATACCAAAATGCACCCGGCACAAAAACGATTTTACCAGCCAATTAGATGTTTCGAACAGAACAGGTAGTCCAAATGTGTTAGATAGATAGATAGAGAGAGAGAGAGAGAGAGAGAGAGAGAGAGAGAGAGAGAGAGGGGGTCAGACTTTTACCGGTACATATTGTACAAGGCAAAATGAATGCAATGGCGTCCATCATCATGCAGGAAAGACACAAAGAGGAAGGCTGCATGTTTCCAAATCCCAAGATGGATGCAAAATGAGATGAAATGCGTTCAGTGATTGCAGCTTCTGGCATCACTTTACTGTACATCGACCTCACCGCGTGAACGCCAAACACCAAACCGTTGATTTAGTGAACTGCAGCATGTGTGCTAGTAAGCATCGGGACATTGGGGCATTCTGAGAAGTGAGCTTGTCATTTAGAGTTGTGCATTTTGTATCTAATGATTTTTAGATATTAGATTTAGATATTGTTCCCGGGTGGATTATTCTTTTAATTTCCCAGCGTGCACACAGGTAGGAAATACAATGTGCACAAACACTACTTATAGCAGTCTTATTTGATTCTATCTATCCGTTAGGTTGTTGTATAATGGCCTAGCCTCTTTAAATAAGTGGAGCAGTGCAGGAACCCACGTGGTGTGAAGCAGGTCAGACCCTATGGTGGGGGGCTGTGTATGACAGAGGCAGTGTGTGTGTGTGTGTGTGTGTGTGTGTGTGTGTGTGTTGGATTGTGTGTCATCTGTGGGACGTGTTGGATCTGGGGCAGGCCAACCTCAGGAATCCCTGGTATGCGCATTTCCCTTGTGTCTTTTATGTGTGTGTGTGTGTGTGTGTGTGTGTGTGTGTGTGTGTGTGTGTGTGTATAAGTATGTGTGGACAAAGATACAAGACACCGTCCCACTGGTTTCCAATAGGAAGGGAGTGGCTGGCATGTCCACAAGATGCACAGACGTGGGCAATAGCTTTGGGAATTTGCAACACGTACAACCAAAACTTCACTAGTTTCCTGCTTGTTTCACATCTTTGTGTGAGACGTGTGGGTATTTGTAAGGAGCGCATGCGGCCATGACGGATGTCTCCACCACCTCTTCCCCTTTGCAGAAAAAAAGACCCGGAAACATGCGTGGGTGACGAGTATCCACGCCCCGGGGGAAGGCAGAGGAAGAACATTCCTGCCCCTTTAGCGCTAACAGCAACAACAACTGCTCTCTGGAAACGCATGCCTCCACTTCAGGGAGGGCCTCAGGAGAGCTGCCTCCAGGGAGCCTGTCTGTGGGTAAATGTGTGTGTGTGTGTGTGTGTGTGTGTGTTGCTCAGTAAATAGCACAGTTTTACACAAATTACTAAAGGTTTTGCCTCAACAGTTGACCGATGGGAATCATCAGGAATCTGGACTGCAAATCCTCCACATGACAAACAGCAGTAAAATCAAGTAAACCATGAGGTCAATGAGTCCAACATGAAGCCTGTCTCATAAAAAACAAAACAAGCACAACAAGATGTCAATAACTAGCGAGGCGTCTCGGACACAGACGGTTACAATGGAACAAACCCCACATGAACCTTTGAACCGGTCAGACTCTCCTATTACGGAAAAAGACACCAGACAGAAAGTTTACAGTGAATTGCAGTTGGCGGTACGACAGACGTGCTGCTTTACTGTAAAGCAGAGAGGTCGTTGAAAATGACTTCTATAGTGTATCAGGCAACTTATGACCATTTACTGCCCCATAGCACAAAATGATTATGATATATCTGCAGTGGCTTGACAAGGTTATTGATCAATGACTCAACAACTACAGGTGCTGAGATTTCTGACTTTCAAAACTCACTTTCCGGTCCATACTCTCCCCTCTCTGCCCCACTGTTCAGCTGCTCAGTGATGGAGGACGGTGCTATGAGTGAGTGTGATGCATTCCTTCACTAGACGCTTGTTACCATTACAGATACCTGTTGATGTTGTTGCAATAACCTATGGTCAGCGACAGAATTTGATAAAAGTCATGGATTACTCAATGCCCGTTTTTAAAAAGAATATTATAACTGGAAGGGAAAAGTGTGTTTCTAAACCAGGACTAATACCCCAGGTGACTTTTAATCTACTGGCTCCAAACAGGAAAAGTTCATAAAATCTCTCATCAAAACTTTCCAGGATTGGAAGATCAATCAGGATTCAAGATGCTGCTCTAACTTGCCAATAAATTCTGAAGAAGAATGCTGAAGAAAGCTATAAAAAGGTCTAGCCAAGTACTACAAAGATGGTATGGATTCAAAGAGGCTGCGGTGGATCTCTGATTCAGTCAGAAGACTATAGCCCAGGGAGACAGGATGTTACTCCCCTGGAACCAGGGGTGATCTCCAGATGCTTTTAACCACAACAAACTGGGTTACCCAGTCACACACACATACATCAGAGCCAAGCAGGAAGCATGAATGAATCATCAATTATTCTCTATTCACCAACTGAAGCATGATACAAAAAATAGCCTAGAAAGTCAAAGGTGTGTTTTCAAACAGTGAGAAATTAAAAAAAAAGCGTGAGCCATTTGTGAACCTTTTTAAACTTTGGGAGCTGAGAAAAGCTTTTCTGCGAGGCTGCCGTGTAGCCAAGGGAGAAAATAGCCTAGGCGTGGTTTGTTATGACTGTGTTGTAGTCATGGAGTTTCACATCCTCGGCCATGACCTCATCGTTAGGTCATCTCCGCGATGTAGCGTCAGTGAGCATGCTGCACAATACAGATGGGCACAAGATATGTCCCTCTTCAGGTGAAGGATTAAGGGACAGAGGAAGAACTGGCAGCGGAAGAGGAAAATGGGCAGTGAGAACAAAGCAGCACCATATAAATTCCACTGTGCAGACCCACTCACTCTCTCCTGAACACACACACACACACACACACACACAGACTTTCCTGCTGACAGGCTCAGTCTGTGAGGTTATGGGGTTCAATCCCTAGCTGTTGGTCTGGCTGTCTTATTTGTTGACTTGCAAAATACTGTTAGCCAAGAGCCCTACTGAAGCATATCGCCGCTGCTTTAAGGAGGAAGACGAGAGCAGAAGAGAGAGAAGGGTGAAGTCTGCAGTAGGAAAGAGAGAGAGTCTCCATGACACTGCAGCTAATCTCCAGTCTCTCTCAGCCACAGACCGCGGCCCAGCTTTCTTCAGCCACGGACCAGTTGCTGCAGCAGAGACTGGAAGAGATTGTGCAAGCAATGTATTTTTTTGTTTTCACGAAGCAGCCACACTCTTAACAACATCGACGTGACAAGTAGGGTTTCAGTCTTAGATCATGTGCATCTACATAGGAGCTTTTTTGATGGAAACTCTGAACCTGAGCCCAGAACCGAGTCAACACAAGGCTGTATAGACCACAGCTGTCGCACCACACGCTTGTTTTGGATTCATTAAGTAGGGCATAACTGCAGCTAGCTGACTAATGTTGACCTGGCAGCGCGGTCAGGTGTGACGGACTAAGTTTAATCTCAACCAAGGTCTGGTTTCAGCGCTGGAAAGGACCACCATCATATTCAGCCTGCTCACAGGAGGTGAACAAGCAAGGCTCTGAAAGCTAATCTGTTGTGCTAAAAAAAGAGTGGGACACCTTCTACATACTTCTCACATACAGCAGGAGGTAAAACTGAAATGAAAGAAAATGCTATTATACCAGTATACCGCTATACACAATTAACTGTGCAGCCACCCTTCACTATCATCAGCAGCAGGAGAGGACACGACTCCACCAACTCTGCTTTGTTTCAACAGTTTCTGACATTTCATCATCCCGAGCACTAGAACAAGCCGGGTGGCGTGTTCAGGCCTCACAACACATATTAACCACTACATTGTCGATCACCAGACAGATCAAACAGATCTCTGCAGGTCTGCCAGGTCACATGAGGCTGGTATTGTATTCCTGGAACACAGACAGGAAGTGACCAGGCAGGAAGCTAACTTCCTAATTCAGCAGAGCAACCACTGTTAATGTTAGCATGCGACTACTAGCCACTACTCACGCTGACGTTAGCGTCTACTTGTTAGCTAGTGTGCAAGTCAGGCTAACAACAAGCGGGGATCGGTGACTAACCAGACACTTACCAAGCTAGCAAGCTGACATGATCTAAACACTATTTAGTAGATCTATCAGACATGAAACGATCAGTTCCCAGTCAAAAACAACAGATATGATTCTGTTGAGACGGCCAAAAGGTTTAGCAACGCAATCACAATATATTATTGACCAAGAGCTGAGGACCTCCAACATGGCCGCCAGAGGGTGTGTTATGTTACCTGAAATTCCTTTAGGCAAACCTGGCCAGCCACAGACAAAGTTTACTAGCATATTGCTGATGACGGGTGCTAATTTTCCACCCTGGAGGTGACGTTGTCCTGGATGATTCAGAGAATAATGGACAAGAAAGAGGAGGAAACGACACGCTGGAGGGGCTAGCTGGGCATCATGGCTCAATCTGGGTAATAGAGGAAACAGTGTGACGCCATTATGAGACTGCAGATATAATCAATTGAAGCAGTGTTACACTATGGCTGCTGGTGGTTCAGTGCTGCGATCTGCTTTTCAAGAATAACTTTCTGGGGAAGTGAAAAAAAATGCCTTTAAACTGGTCTTACAGTGTAGAAACACAGCCACAACACCTGACACACCACATGATCATGATGGACTCTTGCACAACCAAAAGTGAACATGTTCTCTGTACAATGTGCATGGGAACATATGGGCCATGTCGTCTGTTTTAACGGTTACAGGTTACAGGTTTTTGTTCTTGTACAGTCTGCGAGGCGCAAGCAAGCATCAGACCTCATCTGTGCTCTAATATTAGAGCCTGTGGGTCCTGTGACTGAGGTGAGTGAGTGTGTGCGTGTGTGCGTGTGTGTGTGTGTGTGTGTGTGTGTGTGTGTGTGTGTGTGTGTGTGTGTGCATGCGTAGATAACAGCCCTGATGTGGGTGCATTTGCCATTCATGCACACTTATACTCACTGTATCTCCCTCTCTCACACACACACTTCAAAGCGAGCGAAGGGGATTGCATCTGTTAGTGATTCCAGTGAGGTTGGAGCAACACATAAACATAAACATCCAGAACGTACTGCAAGGCAACATGGGTAAAGGGGACCAGTACAACAGGAAACAAACAGCTGAAGATTACTCCCCCTCAGAGCTCAGAACGAAACTAAAACACCAAAAACTACTACATAAACTCAGAACTAAGAGATAGTTAATGTTCCTGTACCTGATTATTGTTTTCTAAAATAATAATACAACACACATCTAGCGAGGGACTAGTTCTAACAAAGCAATTCAACTTGATGTCTTCTCCACAGCATGAGCAGCAAGAAATCTCGTGCCTGAGATGAATTCAACTGCATTAAAATCGCCCAATTAAACTTTAACAACGAGACAGCCCTGCCCCCCCCAAGGAAGTAAAAAACTGTGTGTGCAGCAGAAAAGAAAAGAAAAGCGAGCTGGGGAGTGGCTCTGGGTTAGCTGGAAGGGCCCCGAGGAAGACTCAACAGACTCAACAGACTCAACAGGCTCCGAGTAAAACATCAAAGTGCATCTTCAGCGTGAATATTTAAGCTCAATGCTTCGAGGTCAAATTCATGTAATCTTTCCCAATAGTCATAAACCAGCCCATTTTCCAAAGAAAGCAGGAGATCAGCTGAGCAAAAACCAAAATGAAGTATAATGTAGTAGCAATACAACTTAACTCACAAATCTTTTTAAAGTTAAAATGCATGGAAATATAGTTGACAATTAAGCCACTGAGCACAAGCTGCATCAAAAGTATTGTCATGATTTTTATTGTTTTACAATCTTAATTTTCCAAATCCAAATTCCCTTTTTTCCTCCTACCCTGCTCACATAACATATTGATGCCTAACTTAATGTAAATCTGTTCCAGTTTTCTGTAACACACACACAGTGTACCCTCTCACATGTGTCAAAATAAAGCAAATTGTATGTAAAAGTAATAACCCATAAATAAATGTCCGTTTTGCTACTCAGTAGAGATCAAGAAGTTCAAGAAGGTTTTTACATTTGCTGTTCTAATCAGCGGTGTCGGGTAGGAAAAACCCCTCTGCCGCACAGGAAGTGATGCGTCACCTCATAAACTCAAACTTCATAAAAGAAATCCAGAGGAAAAAGACGTCACAGAACTGGCCACACTGTTTGATTGACAGGTGACATCTCAGAAACACCACAGTGAGGAGGCTGAGCACCAAAGATGGAAACAAACCCCCCAAACCACAATCTGGAGGATTACCACTTTAAACACGTACAGCTCAGCCACTGTTGAACGCTTGGAGGAGATTACTATTTCTGTCACTTCCTTCTTATAAACTGTGAAAAAAGGGCTGTTGGAGCTGTTGCTGCTGTGACACCGATGTAGAAAATGTGACGTGACAGTCATGTCTAACTAAACTCTGTCTCACACCGTTCCTTAGCGGGATTATACTATTAACAGGATTAAGAATATCAACGTCCCATTCATGCGTTCTGTATTTCAGACCGCTGCATGGGAACGGAAACATGACTAATCTGAGAAGGCTGCACCCTACTCCTTCTCCACACTCAACAGGATGGAGCGTTTCCTCTCCTTCCTGTGTGAGAGGTCAGTGTCTTCGCTGTGATTTATACCATCTGGACACGGGGCTGGCTGACGTGGAGCGCCGCTCGGGGGAACCACTGCAGAGCAGACGCCTCCCCCCCCCCCTTCCTCTTGCAGCCACCGGCGGCGGCCCCCGGCAGCACTCTCACACCACAACGACACCCCTCACCCGCCTCACCCCCACTCCCCTTCCAGATTCAACAACAGATCCCTCACACGCCCGTCCCTACCGGCGCTCTGCTCTCCCACCTGCATCCATACAAACATTCGAGCCCCGAGGCCACAAAGGAGAGGCGTTTGAGGAGCGGTGAGAACTCGAGTCCTGTCTGACTGCAGGAACTGAGAGGGGCTTTGTCTTTTGGTTTCTCGTTTTGTCCTTCCTTCCCGTTCTGACAGCACTAGACAGTATTCAACAGTCAGTAGCAATGCAGAGATTAGGATTAAACAAATCTAAATGGGTTATCCAGCACGTGATCTCTGTGATGTGCACTTGATTCATTCAGCTCCATTTATTTACATTACGGAAAAGGCTGGAGAGAAGGAGCTTAGTTCTTTTCCTGTGTTTAATGGTTGAGGGTGATAGATGATAGGGGCATTTCAGGAGTTGGAAGGAAGGTTTCTAGGCCAAAATCTACATTTTTAGGCTGACTGGGATCTTGAATGTGTGCCAGGAACATAACATCAGCATGACTGGGAAGATTGCGGGGCCAAAGCGAGTCCACGTCCCATGATTTCTTCCACAGAGGAGCAAAATGAAGCAAGCAAGGCTGCAAAAAAAATACCCCAGAGATATTTGGAAATATAAGTCTGCTCCAAGGGAGAAAAAAAGAGATTTGTTTTGACACGATTACCATCTGGGAAGAAGATGAACACATGAAACACATACGCCTACACAAACAGAAAAACACAGGCAGCGCTGAAAGGATTTCAGGTTCAAACAGTTTTCTGTCTGCGTCGCACAAAAAGTGAATTGTCTTAGCGAGGAGGCTGGTGCCACTCCTATTGTGAACCGCAAAACAGAGAGGCTTTGAACATGTCACGTCTTGGAGAGGCTCGGTTCCTTCGCCTCGCTCGTCGACTAGAAAGCCACTCAACTCTGCTACAGTTCTTGTCTTTTTTTCTGTCCGGTGCAACTTGACTAAACGCAGCCGGACAGACCAGCCCCGTCCCAGGAATGTCGGACGCTGGTGTAACGTCGCTGGTCGACTGGTTCCACGGGGGGGTATAAAGGATGACAGAGAGAGATGAGGTCATGAGGGGTAGGTAGGATGAATAAATCACTCTGATATGGGATTAGGTTCCTCTCACTGACGGGCACGCCGGGCTGTAAAAAACAAACAAACCCCCGGCGCTCTACAAGAACGGGACTGCCCACAGAAAGAAGTCAGAGAGAAAGAATGTTTCTGTTGATCTAACGCCCCTGCCTTCTTCAGTGTCCAGCATTCCTGAAAACGACACACTGATCAGCAGCAGTCGGTGCTCGGCCCACTTCAGTTAAAGGCCCCAGGACCAAAACATGCAGTGTTATTCGTTTTGGATCGTGTAGCGATTGCTGAATTTGTCCGAGGACAACGTGTTCCTGTATTGTGAGAGATGTGACGGAGAAGAAGAAAGAGAAATCATCATCTTCTAAAAATAAAAATGAACGCAAAAGTTCCACGATGAGCTGAATCACCTCCTGTTGACCACAACACTGCCGAGCCCCCTCACACACACACACTCACAGGCAGCATCTGTATGTCTATGTGGCATCTCCACTTGTTTTTTATACCCTTTATGCCAGTTTAATTATGCCTTATCGTAATGATACCACTGTTGTCGCAGCTAAAATCAGGTCTTCACTGGCCTGGTGGTGAGAGACCGGGAGGCTCCGGGTTAAAGCCCTGTGGCGGCAGGCAGCCACCCTGCTGAAGTGCCCTTGAGCAAGGCGCTGAATACTGCTGAGCCTGCACCTTCACCGATGGGTAAAAACTAGAAGAATTAAGTATTAAGTATCCCATTATTATTGATGTTGTTGTGATTGGTAATGTGTTTGTCTCGTCTGCATCAGTTTGATCTCCAGCGTCAGGTCTGAGTGATGTGGCTGACGTGATGTCAATGGACACCACAGCTCTGTGCAGCATTTCCAGCCTCTCTGGTTGGGACCCAGCTGTGGCAAAGCTTGTCACAGAGAGCCTGCGCCTTTGGTTAGGAGAATTATAACAGGTTGCCAGCGCAGACAAGCATCCTGCCTCTGAGCTTTGGTGGAGAAATCTGATGCAAAGGTTTTAGTGTCACAGTTGTTACAGCTGCTGAATCCAACTGCGCCGATGGACGCATTTTCCAAGCATTTCATTTCTGTGGAGGGTGTGCTAAATTGTCTATTTATAACATACTAAAGCCAGAATATGTTATCATGCACACTGGGGCGTGACATATTGGCAAATTAAAAACCGACCCACAAGCGACCCACACTCTACTGTAATGCTATTCATGACCCATTTTATGTTAACCATAAGCAACTCACATTTCTCTGTTAGTGTCAGTTTCTCTTCGAAATTATTTCCAAGGTCCTTATATTCCATTTTTTCCATTCAAGCGGTTCGCAGTCCCTTTCCAGTTGCTGTCATTCCTCAGTGTCGAAGTACAGGAGATGAAACTCCCGGTACAGATCGCCCAAACACGCCCTTTGTATATCCAACCGGAATAGAAAAAAAGTGAAAAATAATGTGAAATAAATGGGGATCCGACTGAAAACAGCGGGAAATTTCTATAATGGTCTATTAGAGCCGGCCGGTTAAGGTGTCTTGTTATAATTGGGACTATGTCAAATCCAGTGGGCCTGTATGTCTGAAGTGGAAAATCTCCTGTGTGAGAATAAAAAGCTTCAGAGGGAGAAATCCCGTCCTGTGAGCCGCAGGACCAGAGTCAAGTCAGCCAGAATAAAAACAATCGACTTCTGGTTAGAATCTTCAAAATAAAATCCTTATTGGTGAAAACGAGTACCAAAGTGAAATTAAGAGTAATCTGTAGTAAATAAAAACATTTTTTTCCCCAAAATATCCATTGATATATTAGCATATATGAATGGACATATTGGCCTATGCATGGTGTCATATATAGGGCTACAAATCTACAACTCAAACACAAAACTTGTAGCTGATCATTTGAAAGAACGTCTACCAGGTTTAAGCCAAAATGGGTTTTTTTAAGTTTGATACCAATACTGTTATTTTTGCGTTGAAGATGTCCATATTTTCTGCTGATGTTGTCTTATTTATTTTCCCATTTTCATGCCACAAATATAAGTGTTCTGTGTCTCTCTCAAATAAATATCTCCCACATTTAATAAAAGCCCAATATCAGCGATATATCGGTCTAATCCTAAATTGTCTACTGCCTCGAACAAGTCCATTTTAACCCATAACTATTAACGTCCTTTATTTCGAAGGCAAAAACTGATCAACTTCCGGTTTGGGTCTCGCTATCTTGGGCTAACTTGACGCAGCCGAGTGCAGGGAGGGACAGGCTCGTTGCACATCTATGCGGGACAACCGGACTGTACCATCTGCGTGGAAAGGGTAGAACTTCATTTACCCACTCAATGCTAGGACCGATACTCCATTAAAGCGATACTGTTGTCATGGAAACAGTATTTATATTGACCGTTAGACCTCAGTGATTTGAGTGACGAGACACGACAGAAGTGTAGTCTTGAATCTCGGTCCCTGTGAATGGTTGAATCCATCAGACGTCCACCAGCAGCTGAAAACAGGCCTGCTTGCAACAAGGTGAGTTCTCTGAGCAGCCCATGTAATGTCATTACAGCATATTAAACGGTTTGTCTGGGTAATTGTCATGGCAGTTAGTCCAGTTAGACTTTGTTTAAAGGCCACTTCTCCCAAAAATACAAAAAATAACCATAGTGATCCTGGAATATTGCTGAAATATTCAATAAGATCACTATAAACTTACTATTGAGTACTACTGGTGATTTCTCGTTAGGGATATAGCATAAAATGTGCCTTAAAGCAAGTAAATATGTCTATATGTTACACTAATAGTGATGACAAGCTTATTAAGGTCAAGTACTATGACTTTCCTGTCACTGTGCGGGACGGGAAGGAAAATATTTGGATTACTGGATCATTTTGAATAAAGTCCAACATTTTCTGCATCAATGTTTATGGTAGATCATGATGGACAATGCATAGTTTTCTCCATGCAACTCCTTCACAGAAGGGAGAAAAGCAAGAATTGGCCCTAATATGGCTGAGGAAGAGTCTGAGCAGATTCACACACCCTACCCCTTTTTTGGTGGTCAAATTCAGATTAATTATAGATAAATTCATCTGCATTCTACATCATGTTTAATCTGCGGTACATCAAGGGTTGCACTAGACTGGAAATTAAATAAACCAGAATAAAACCAGTTACCACTTACAGCTTATCAGAACAAACAAGAAGCAGGGCAGGCTCCCATAATATGATTTTAGAGCTGCACTGAATGCTAAAAGGCTAAATGTGTCTGAGGGTGATGAGAGACTTGATAAAAAATGCATGGTATACTTAGCTGGGTGAAGACAGCAAGGACAATTTAGAGTTAAGGTCTCACAGCATTGGACTTCTGGGCTGTTAGACGCTACAGACTTCCTGTCGCCAGAGCGTTCCCTTTGATTGGTTCATCTTTTATGTCAAAAACACTTGAGCTTTTGAGCCAGGATTGTGTCAAGGATGACAAAGACTATAAAATATAACATTGTGGGTGTGCCTCTTTTGTACTGTAGCATGCCTTGACTCTTAAAGGAATAGTTCACCCCAGTCTTTAGCTACTCACCCCCATGTCAGCCGTACAGAGGATCACCAAACACACAGTGAGTTAGCCCTGTAGTTCCATCTCAGCCTTAAACTATTGAAGTTAACGGGGCCCTCTTTTTACAGCTCCAAAACAAACATAAAACGTCCATGAAATTTCTCCAAACAGCTTGTGCAGCATAATCCAAGTGTTTTGTATCCAAACAAGTTTACAAGTCCAATATTTACAAAATGATCCCCTATATTTTCCTCACTGAAAATGCTCTGGTCACACACGCACCTTACAGTAGCCAGCAGAGACCAGAGCATTGTCAGTGAGGAAAATACAGGAGATAATGGAGGTAAATATTGGACTTTTGGACCCACAGTGCAACCGCTTGGATACAAAACACTTGGATGGAACTACAGGGCTAACTCAGTGTTTGGTGATCCTACATGACACCTAAAGATAGAGATGCCTTGAAACACTGCTCATCAATCCACTGGCTGCCCTGAAACGCATCAACGGGGAGGAGGAGCGGCTCCATCAGGGCTAATGGCTCAGGCCTTTATTAGTGTGAATAGCACTGCGGTGCCAATGAGGGAGCAAGTGGCTGTGAGTAGTTATCTGCAATTCTGTTGAGCCTGGAGTCTCCTGTGTTAAAAAAAAGTGGTTTTGAAAAGCGACAACAGGAAATGCAATATGGCGATAGGCTTTCTCTCTTGCACACACACACACAACACACAGATACACAATGAAAAGCATTCCACACATCACACTAAAAGACTACCATATCCATACTCTATTGATCATAATAATGGGTAGGCTACGTACTAAAACAGTTTCCAGATGTCAATCAATAGTTATCTTGACTGAAAATGACACAACGAGAGATGCTTGACGAGGCCCGGCATACTGTATGCTCATGGCGTTCTTGTAGAGAGTGTTGGTAAGTCATGGGGCACAGAGGGGGTTGTATTTTCGAGGTTATGTGATCATTCCCTTTTCTCCAACAAATAATCCCATTTATACTGCCAGCTCTGCAGAGGGCAACTCGATCGGAGAAGGCGTTCTTTGTTGCACTGATGATGATATTCAGACACTGATGACAGTAAAAAGACGAACGCACTTGGTCCCGCTAGACCTACACCTTTAGGTTCACCTCAGGTCCTGTGTGCTGCAATAGGGATGCAGAGCAAGAGCCTATTGATCGATCCATCCACTGTACCTGAATCTGCCTACGGGCTACCGGCTCTCACTTCCTGTCCAAGGACACTTCTAGAGGTCTTCACCTGCAACCACCTCGTTCCCCGACGATGAAGTAGTGCTAAAGTGACGGGGGGAGCTAATCATGTCAGCTTAAGCTATTTCTGTTGCTTGGCGGTACATCAGTGGATTGCAGGCAGAATTTGTTCTGCTGTTATTTTGATTTTTATATTTTTATTTTACTTTAAGGATTACGTAAAACATCACACATGTGAAGGTTTCTCTCTTTATGGAGAGAAACCTGTATGAGCACTACTCATATTTTGTTTACCTTTACTTAGATACTGCAAATGCATTTTATTGGTTCTATCAGACCAATACCAGGGACATTTATCTAACCTAATATCATGCCTGAAATCTATTTTACATTCATTTCAAGACATAATCATGAATTGACATGAATAAGACAGGGATTTTCCTTCCATCCATCAATGAGCAACTGACCCACTTATAGCCCACATCTATCCCTACAACAAAAGGCAGCCTCAGTGAGACTTCCTTTGAGGGAGTACATGTTCATGCTTGCCTACGCCTGACTGTGAAAGATCAGGATGCTCAAAGACTCCTCCATAAACCCACAGAGGTATGTACTTAATTGTCACACCTCCCCCACCACCGCTAGCACTACAATTATGCCCCAGAATCCTCTAGCAGCAGCTAACAGTTACATGTAAAGGATTTATCAGGATCCTCCCCACACGTTTGGCCAGGGGGGGGAAAGTGAACTCCCTCTCCAAAAGAGAGTTATAAAATGTGTTTCTCATTGTAAAACCCCAAGCACACAATGGCTTGGTTTTATAGGGCGAGTACACATATTTGGAGAGCACGTTACTGAAGTCAGAGTCTGAATATATCTACAGCTGCTACAGTGTGGGAGTCGAGCGTGCCTGCAGTTGCCGTGGCCTCGAACTGATTTCTCGTGAGCAGATGACGCTGCGGTTTAACTCGATCGCATCTTCTTTCCTTGCGGATGGAAATAAGCACGAGGTATAAATAAGAACAACTTCACGGCACCATCTTTTTATTCAGTCGTTTCCATCTATGTGAAATCTGCCCCTGGTAAGCACAAAACATGCCACATCAATGTCTGAAGCAGATTTTCAGATTAAAAAAACACAGCATTGATTGCATTCTCCAATAACAGACATGGGAACGGCGTCTGTATCTAAGTGGTAATAAGTTGTGTAACCTCTGTGCCACTAACATAGTGTCCCAGACAGACGGGCAGGAGGGTTATCAAGCAGATAAAGGGAGTGGCTGCAGCGTCCATTTGTCTTTTGGGTTCAACGCCATCTCTGCCTCATGCCCAGTCAGTCACATTGTTCACATACAGAGTCACACTCCACCCCTCTGCCTGCCCCCTAGCATTTGGCGTGGTCGTGTCATTTCAAGCGCTCAGCTGTTATTGTGGCGAACCGCTGACAGGACCAGCAGTTGTCAGGGACTATAGCAACAGTTGCTGCCCTACCATCGCTAGATTAGAGGACAATGTTTTATCAGAATCTCGGGATAATTATAAAAACTCGTAGCTTTTCAATCGTCAGCGTTTCCTACATCACCATTATGGGTAACTGTGTGATCAGTATTACAAAATATCCCAACAGCCCTCTATCCCATTGGTCAATTCAGCTATATAGAGAATAAATAACTGGAAACAATGGATTTACATTCTTCTTTGTCATCAAAACAAAAGACTGACCTAATATCCTCTCAAAAAGACATACAATCGTAAACATCCACCCCCACAGATGCAGTCTTGTATGGAAGCAAACTGATACAGATATTCCAGTGTTGTGTGTATGTGTGTGTGTGTGTATGCATGTTTATCCACACTTACAAACACCTACACATATTTGCGATGCGAGTTACCTCAAGTGCTTCACGCAGGAATCCACATCTTGGAGTTATTGTAAAAGAAGGACTGCTTTGATAATATCTGTGGCTCATAGAAACCTGAAAAGAGCAAGAGGAAGTTTGACTTGATAGTTTATATGAGCATGGTAATACCAATCACAACACTAAACTATTGTCACGCTATGCAATCATATGATCAAATGAAATACTTTAAAGAGGTGTAGCACTCAAATTAAGATTTCATACATGTCCAGTCAGCGTTTCTGATCCTGCACATCTTTCTCCCACAGCTACAAACCAAAGGACCAAGTCTAATTGAACGGTCAGACCAATGGACAGCCTGGAGCGACCACTTTTACTCAAAATCCTCCTGAATACTCTCACAGCTGCTCCATCTTTTCCAGTTCATTCTCTGTGGAGCTGTGCAGTGGTTTGCCACCACCGTTTAGAGGGCAGGACAAACTCTTCTCTCTTGCTTCAGGCTATTAGAGACAGAGGTGACTCTTCGCTGATAAGAACAATCCCTGAAATCCCAAAGGTCGGAGGTATTCCCTTCTTAAATGTCCCAAGGTGTCCAAGAGGAGAATTACAAGGAAAAATCCACCCTTGGATACCCTTCACTCACTGGATACTCATACTCATCAATCTGTGATGTTCAATTCATTCCAGGAGATACACTTTCCCTCAACCTGCCTCGTCTGCTTCGACTTCACTTAGTGATTTTCTACATTTCCCAGAATGCCTTTCAACAACCCGAAGAGAACGGGTGTGAACTTGATTTCAATCAAAGGTGGACATATGGGCGTATAAATATAACTAGCTAGCCAACTGTGAACATTGGGGAGTGTCTCTATGATTGCAGCCATGCCCCTGACTCCAACCGCTATAGACATTCTGGTCTATTAGGGCTACGGTCAGTGGAGAAATTGGTATCTCTGTCTCTTCTATGATGGATTTCTGATGTTTCAGCGCTCTAAAATTATGTTTTAGAGAGCTGAAAAATGTTGTGTAATCACACTCCTTTGTAGCTGCACTGGAAAAATTTCAAAATGATAGTCACGTTGTCTACGTTTGGCCAGTTACCAACGAAATAAGAAATATACACCACCAAACAACGAAAATGGGCCCAGAAATGTAAAGCACATCACCAAAGTTTTTAAAAGTGTTTAAGAGCTTTAGGGTGCATTTTTCCTTTAAGGCAGTACCTGGGCCTGGCACCCCCTGGCCCCGCGGGTCTTGGGATATCCGTTTAGTCTTGGATAAAAACGCAGCAGTGGAGATGAGGTGCTTAGGAGGGCCATCATAGTTCACTATGTCATACTGCCCAGGGCCTGGTAAGGGAGGCTCCTTAGGAACAATCAGAGGAGGTGCTGATATTGCCAGATAATGTCTCCTCCTTGGAACACAGTTGAGAGGATTTAGGTTTTTAGGCAAGTAAAAACAAATAACTGGGTAACAGATATCCAAAGCCAGTTCATATCGTGGGTTAACTCACGGCAGGATGGTCCTCTTCACTGGTACAGGGGCCTGATGAGGGCTGTAGGCTCCTGGGCCTGGCACACTGTTGTCCACTGGAGCGGGGAATCGTGGAGTTTTTGATTTGAAGGGGGACATGGCTACCTTGGGGCATTTCTGGATTATGGTGTCGCTCACTTCATAGTGGCCTTGAATTATATGCAATGTAATGTAAAAAAATAAAAACAAAGAAATGTGACTAAATGGAATACAGCCTTCAAAAAAACAGAGATTAAAGTATGACTTCACATAGAGAAAGATAATTACATGGTGATGGGATGTTTCTGTTCAGGTAAAAATCATTGCGTCCAGTTTTTGACAGAAAAGCTGGCGAACCAACCGTAAAGGGGTTTCTCTTACTTCCAGCAAAACACACCTATAGAGCCAGAAGAACATAAACAACTGCTATGGTACAGAACACAATTCCAACAGCTATACCCTGAAACTAACTAACTAATGTTGTTGAAAAATTACAGTGTACTTTACGTCACATACGTCATATTGATTTGGGGCTGGGGTTTTGTACTTAGGACCATCGAGCTGCACAGCCACAGGCAATCTGAATACCCTGGAGGCTCCCCTGCTGAAGTTGTACTTGTTTACCAGGGAGGACTGCAGGTTGTATGAATTGGGTCCTGGGGTGCCTCTCTGTGGGTTACGGGGAACCCTGGCAGCCTAAGGACAGGATGGAGGATGATATGAAATGGCAATATATATATAAATGCAGAACATGAGCTCTTGCCATTGTAAATCATCAATTCTGTTTTGAGTGCAATCAATAAAACACAAATTGGACATGACATTGATTATTACAAAGATATACAAATAACTTGCCCACCTGACCTTGGATGCAAAACCCGAGGTGCCTTTATTTGAGAAAGAGGGGTTGCTGACTTCAGCGTTGGCAGTACCGGCATAGCTGCCTGGTCCTGGGTTTTCATTCTGAAACAAACACACATCATCATGTTTATGTTGCATTAGCTGTCTGTTTGCAGTGATTAGATGAGTTGATTCAAATGTCCTACCAGACTTTGTTGTGTGAGGAACCTCTTAGTTTGTGATGAAAACCCCTTCTTGTCTTCGTTGCTTATCACCACCGTTTGGTATTTTGTTGGTATTGAAGCTGTATTACCTGGGATCTTACAGACTAGATAAAGGCCAAAGTAATCACGACGCAGAATATTTTAGCCAAAATGGAAAAATTCGTTCACACAGTAAGTTAGTTAATCGGGGGACTCACGTTCATTCAATCGTCGGTGTATTTTGGCCATGATTCAGTAGGATGGCATGTAGAAAGTTGCATTTGTTGGTTGTCAGTCTGTCTGAAGCGCCTACATTTTATACAGCAAGGAGTTTAACAGTTAGCTTAAGCCTTACTGTAACGTTAAATGCATACAGCTCAAAAAACGGTCGGCACAATGTGTACTCGCCGAATATGTTGCCATGACAACGTAAACACAGTAACAGAGATTTGACCTGAAATCCTGTAAAAGGGGGTTATATGTGTTAGTATTGTTGTCCTTTTGCGCCATCGCCCGGTGAACATATCATTTGTGTAGCGCTTTCAACCCAAGTTTCAACCCCGCCACTGTTTTGTTTTCTCGCTAGCTCGATCCATCATGGCGATGCATGCGAAGGCGACTCCACCGCAGATCCCCGACACACGTCGGGAGCTCGCTGAACTGGTGAAGAGGAAACAAGAACTTGCTGTAAGTTAACGTTACCGTTCATTTGTAAACAACATTTGTAAACAACGGCTTCAATTATCTTGCTATGCACAACCATAGCTATAACGCAAACGTTTGCTTTAGGACGGGTACCCTACAAGGCCTCGCGGACTGCTAAGCTAACGTTTGCTAACGTTGGTTAGCTCTCGGTTTGTTTGTGCCTACAGTTCTTTCCAGCGGGGCTAACTTACTCGCTAATGCTAATTTGGTTACATTAGCGAGCAATACAAAGAGGATAGTACATCAGTTATCCGTAGGTAACGTTAACTCTGCTAGACAGTTGCGTTACCACACACTCATCAAAACTCATCAATTACTATCTTTACTCAGGTTAATTTTCATAGTAAACGTGACCTTTTGTTGCACATCAGCCATTGCTATAGCATTGCTAGCTAAATATAGTAAACCCGCCGGTTTGCCTCCAGCTTGCCTCCACGTAATCTAACTTGGCTTACTAAATAACTAACTAAACTAACTCTTCACACCGAAATAATGTTTAGACCTGATGTCCGCTGCGAAGGACAATAATACCTTTTGAAAAAGTGATTTGTCCTCAGTTGTTGCTAGATTAAGCAATTGATGTTGAAAATATGTCAGAAATATAAAATAAATGTTAAAGATGAGTCTCTTAACTGTTCTAACTTTTTGCCACCCCTGTCATGCTTGTTTTCTTAATATTTTCCTACATTGACCATTCCGACCAAACTTTACTCTTGATTTGTTAGTCTGACCTATCAGAAGATACCTTTTGCAAACATGTATTTTCATTAGAAAAAATACCCAAATCATGTGACGTCCATTAAAAAGGCAGCCAGACCTGCTCCTATACATTCTTAAAGTCTGATTTTATCCTAGGAGACGTTGGTGAACCTGGAAAGACAAATATATGCATTTGAAGGCAGCTACCTAGAAGACACCCAGATGTATGGCAACATCATCAGAGGATGGGACCGATACCTCACCAACCAAAAGTAAGCACAGTGTCAGACACAGGATTTCTGGAATATCATAGTGTATCATGTATAGTGTATCAAGTGTATAGAAGCCAGGAAAATAATTTGTGGAAGATCATGGCATTTTTTCAAATGGTTCATTTTGCAGGGATAATTTGAAGTTTGTTTCACATTGCTTTAGAAGGCATTATCTTTTTTTAAGTTAAAAGGGCAGTCCACTTCAGCTAGCCAAGCAGGATTTTCCTTTTCACAAAATAATCACAGAATTGTTATTGTGGACAAAATTGAGAATCGTAACCCTTAAGCTCAATTTAACCCTGTAGTGGAAACCAAGTGGGACTGTTTTACTATTTATATCTGTTATGAGCTGGAAAATCACACCAACATGGCAGGACATAGTCATGGAAATGTAATTGAATTGAGCATCAGGTGTAGTGGGAACCTTGAGTTGATTGATTCAATTACGACAAACCTGAATCATTTATTTCCTTGTGCTGTTTTTTCTAACAGGAACTCCAACAGTAAAACTGATAGAAGAAATAGGAAATTCAAGGAAGCAGAGCGTTTGTTCAGCAAGTCGTCAGGTCACATCAGTTGCAGTGAGTGCCTCTCTTGCCCGCCTTTCTTCAACAAATTAGGCTTTTTCTTTGTTTTGTTTTTTTTGCTGCAAAGCAAGAATACAACTGCTAATCCAAGTGCCCTCCCTCTTTTAACGGACAGGCAGTATGTGCACTTGGTGGGATAGCTGATCACATGAATGAAAAGCGTGAGTTGTTTAATAACTGCCAAAATGAGCAATGTTATCATTCCTTTCATACTCTTTAGTGACAGTGAGATTGACTTGAGGGTGCAGTGTTGAGTTTGTGCTGTCTGTTGGGCCCCTCAGGTGAGGCAGGCAGTGGGACAGAGAGTGACACCTCTCCAGACCTCCAGAACCAAGAGAACGAGCCCAGCCAGGAGGACACGGAAGATGCAGACGGGGCGCTGCAGGACCTGAAGCCCCAGAAAGCTGCGTCGTCGTCCTCGGGTAGCCATCACGGGAGCCACAAGAAGAGGAAGAACAAAAACAGACACAGGTAGAACTGCAAACGGAGCACGTCCGGCGTGTCCGTTTGTGCTGTTTAATCTTGGCCATACTCGCCTTTTCCCTCTGATTGCTATGGATAATTAACATCTAATCTGAGGCGCTGAACCTCTGTCGCAGTCATTCTTGGTTAGCAAAACTATTCCATGGTCAGTGCAATTGGATTGTATTAAGCAGCATTTTTGTTTTGTTTTCACTACAATATACAGAAGAGCCTGTTTTTCCCACCTTAGACTATAACCACACCTAATGTCCTTTGACAGACCAATACTCACTCTTGAGTCTGGACTGCAGTATTATTTATGAGTAGGGCTTAGACTCAGGCTGGTGTACTAACTACTGCTGCTCTCTTCCTTCCCCTAATGCTGCCCCCAGCCCTTCTGCCATGTTTGATTATGACTTTGAGTAAGTCTTGAATTTTACTTCCTGCTCCTGTGGTGTTTACATCCTGCCTGCTGTGAACCCCATCCTTACTTTTCCACTATTTTTCCTTCTCTCCGTCTGCTTATGTTGACCTAGAGTTTGTAAGTTTAAGCCTGCTAGTTATTCAGTCATACTGCATGTCCAACACTTCATTCTTGAATCATGCATTTTAATGCACATCAGCTTCTAACTCTCTAGACTCATTAGATGATTCTTGGTTATTACCGGGGTATTAACATCGTAGAGTTCAGGTTATTTCTTGACCCCAGTTTCGTTCCAAAAGTTGAGTTTCGCTATTCCAGCAAAATAAATTAAAAAAAGTTTTGGCAAAATGAGATTGGGAGGCTACCCGGTTTGAGTACAAACAAGAACAAACAGGTGGTCATGTGGTGTTGTGGCTGGTTTCTTTAGCTTCCGTCACTGTAACAGTACAGTAGTGGTGCTGGTTTTCACCATGGTTCCTGTCAGAAGCAATTAGCCCCAGCAATGTCTAATCTAACAGTTTTTTCTTGTAGGTTTGACATGAAGGTAAACAAGAAACCAAGAGCTGTAAGTTGAATTCTTATTGTGCTGAATTTACCTCTCAATACTGTGTTGGGTGTCTTTTATTTTACAGCACAGCTTCTGTTAATCATGTCTCCCATTATTCTTCCCCTCCCACAGGACTATTCAACCTAATGAACAGGACTGGAGGACCCGGACACACAGATGGTGTCAATAGAGAAATGGACACTTTCTGGACTTTGTGAACTTTGTATGCCTTTGTTGGTTGTCATATTTCTGCCTGTACTGTGTATATTGCTCGAAACATTCCCCCTGTCGTCTCTCTTTTGGATACATTTATGTTTATGCATTGGACTTACAGATAAAATGACGTATGGTTTTGCATGTTACTCGAGGTCCGACCGGGGCCACTTGCAGTAACACACCACCTTGTATAGTGTTAAAAAAGATTCAATATTTATTATGTAATTCTCGTGTTTTCCCAATGTAAGAAAGATTTGTTTAGGAACATTTTCTTTTTGTTATTGTCACATAGTAGTACTTTAGCTCCTGGTTGCCCCAGCATCTTTTTATTTCATGGCTTCTTTTGCATAAAATTTTAATAAAAGACCAAGAACGTGAATGTTGCTCGTTCCTTTAATCAAAGGACAATTGGAGCTTGCGAATGGACTAATAGTGTTTCCCTCCAATTACTGCCACTGCATGTTAAAAATGAGATCGGGGAATTAAAATGGCAGAGGAGTGTTTACATAGTAATAGAGAAAATTGCTGTTGCATTCTCTTGTGACAGTTCTCACAATTCTCCGTTACTTTGATGAAAGTAGTTGCTGCTTGAGAAAACAGGGATCTCGGAGCACAGTACTACTTACACAACGTTGCCTGCCTTTTGTCAGTCATAACCTTACATCACATGGTATTCAAACATGCAGTAGATCCCAAACATGTTTCGTCTTTAATATTTCTTGAGAAGTCTTTATTTATACGTGTAGTCACCATGCAGTATCAGAGTCTTGCACTAGGCAGCGCCAAAACATGGTAGAGTATTCAAGCAATGACATGTCCACGATATTTTACATTTTGAGATTCCATGTACCTGTATTTGTTCATTCCTGCCTCAAATGGGGAAAGTGTAATACAACAGAAATTTGTTAGATTTACTCTGATTTTGCCTGCTTTTTTTGTTGTTTTTTTAAGCCTAGCATCTCTGAAAATATGAGGTTTGGTTACCTACAAGACAAAAAAGCTTGCAATATGTTTCAGTGAACCTGGGTCCCACAATAAGAGATTCAATTCCTTAATTGATCCTCAGCTGCAAAAACTATAAGCACCCCATACAGTAATTCAAAACTGAAGCACTTAAAAGCTGCAGCGACTGCCATAGTAGTCAAGCCAACGACTGGCCAGAGCATCAGCGCACTGGGAAGGAGGCAGACATCCCGGCAAAAAGCGGAGCTGCTGACAAACAGATATGATGGAGAGACTGACTGGGAGAAGTCATTCCCTGGAATGCATTCCTCGGTTTCATGCTGCTCCACCGCCACACCATTTGAGAGTCACATTTCATTTGGAATGGACGACACAATTACTGTTTTTTTTTTGTTTTTTTCCCCATCCCACCGCTCCTTCCCTCTAACACACATATTGCACTGGTTATCATTTTTGTGTGAGGAGGCTTGAGCTCCTCTCTGCCTGACAAGTAGGTTTCACTACAGGACCATCTCTTTTTACCTGAGGTGGTGACTCATAACTGATGATGGCACATAAACGCAGAGTTCAAGACGTGCAGCATATTTCTCTCTCTCCTAACCACAGACTGTCTCACGGCAGTATTTCCTTGTCTCCTCCCATGTCTACTTCAGCCGTCCACCACTGAGAGGTTGCGGTTGGGGCCAGGTTACACTTCAGTCCATGACTCAGTCGTAAGTCACAGATTTATAATGCACCAAGAATTCGTCATGTGATCCGGTTGGAAACTTGTATGCTCACACTAGGTAGCATTCCACTCTTAACCTTGGAGTGTGTGAGTAATGAGGCATGCACATTAGGTGTGTTATGGCAGCAAGCTGGCAATCTTTCATTTCATTTCCAGACACTTGAGGAAATTAACTGGAAAAACATGAACTAAGAAGCCCAAAAGGGATTCCTGAAGCTGAACTTAAATGGGTAAAACGTTATAGTATTTTCAGTTGTAAGTGTTGTAATATCCCTAAGCAGGGATGTGCTGTTTGACAGGCCTGGCAGTTCTGCGGCGAGTACTTCTCACTCCAGGTTAGCCGTTGCCAAACAAATTAGGCCTAGAGTTTATAGAGAATCTGGCCTGGTGCTGGTTTGAATCCCTGAGCTGGCTGGGGAGACAAGGGCCACCTCAAAACATCAAATCAGTAAATCCTGTTGAGTGCCCTTGAGCAAGGCACACAACCTGCAGATGCTCCAGTGGCCAAAATTAGACAACTGTGGTTTTACTGGGCAGCTCCCAGTTCTGAATGAGTAAAGAAAACAACAACTGTGTGTTCAGTTGACTTTCCCAGGAGGAATAAAGGTTAAAAATTGAAAAAGGAAGGAGTTATTTAACATTTACATTTGAACACATTTGAAATGAACCTTTCCCTCGATCCACCATCTTGTCTTTGGTGCGCTGCTCCCCTGACGAAGGCCACAGCACGGGTGGTTATTTTTAATACGTTCTTTTGAACTAGCCATAAAATAAAGTGTTTTTCTTTGTTTTTGCACTCTCTCTCATCTCCTCTTTGAATTAAAGGTTCAAATTGTCAATCAAAATCTGAAATGGGGAATAATGGTAAGGAAGCAGAAGGTAGTCAGCTAGCAAATGCACAACATTTCCATCCCTGTTCATATGCCACTGTACACGTATCATGCAAGGCGTAGCCCACTTCAGGCCTGTGGGTTGTCAGTCAGAGTCGTGTTGTCTAATTACTTAAACAGCTTCCAGCAGCAGGATTCAGCTGCACGTGGTTCCCGGAGGCTTCTGGGTCCCCAGGCTGACGGGGACGATGTGAAATCTTGGAATATGCCGTGGAGCTTCCCTCTCCCTTTCCGGGCTTCCTCCCTCCTCTTGGGACCAAACAAGGCTGCTCTTTTACATCTCCCGCAAAAACAAGGTCAAACATATTTCAGGAAGAGTCATGGGAAAAGCTAAAACAAATAGCGGCATCACATGGCCCTATACTTTGTCATCTGGACTCGATCCTGTGAGAGATAAGATTTTTAATACAGACACCAGGAAGCCTACATTGATGCTTGGTCATAGAGGCTGACAAATGGTTTGATTTACATCCAACAGGACAACAGTACAAGTTAAGCATGACAGCTGAAGTCCTCAACACATCACGGCACATCGATGGCCTGGAGAGTTGAGAGTTCATCCTTTTGCATTAGCACAGTCCTGAGTATGTCCACTTTTAAGCACATATCTAGCCCCTTTGTTTTCTTGATCTTCAGATGATCTGCTCCTCGCTGATCTACCCACAAACGCTCTTTTGTGTGTTTCTCCTCAGCTCGAATAAGTGTTTTTACCTGTGAGCCAACACATTTTCCCTGTCTAATTTAAAGTATTCTCCAGCTATGTGACGCTATAAAGGCCAGACGTGAGGTATTTCAATAAGTATCATGATGAGGCAGGGAAAGTACGCTCGTCTAAGCAGCGGTTTAATCACCCTTGGTGTCAGCTTGGACCGGGATCAGAAACTACCTCATCCTTTGTGCTCGTCTTTCTGTTCCTTCATCGTGACACTGGACACTAGCCTGGCACAGCCGCTGTATAAACACAATCAGACCAGATCTGTACAGGGGTTCGGAACTATAAATATTTATGTGGATTATGTAAGTAATAATAAGGGAAAGACTGCATGAGACTAGCCACAGAAAAGAAAGGATTCCCAAAAGGAGGACCAATTTTGGAAGAAGGGGGAAGGAGTTTTCAAAGGAACATTTTTTATGTCTTTTCTTTTTCACTTTTTTAGACACTTTCCCAGTCAGAACTTGGTCTTGTGTGGCTTGATATCCTGGCAGAAACGTATAATTAAAATCACAAAATATGATTTCAGTGCCGTCCTGTAAATGTGTGAATCTTTGTTTTTCCCAATTTTTTTTCTTGAATTTAGAACAATCTAGGAAGACGGAAAGGATCTACTTCTTCGCCAGAGACACATCAAAGAAGCTAAAGGTTGATAAGGAGTCGAGCGTTGGGGAAGACGCCATGATGAAATGTGTCATACGTGTTTTTGCTCTCTTAGAAAAATGCACCTTTCACCATTCATCCTCCGTTGATGTCATATTTTTATTGCTTACAATATTGCATGAGGTTATAACACTGCACAATACAGTGGGAGCTATTGTATAAATCCCCCATAATGCATCTGTTCTGCATTAGTACTGCCACGGCCGCTATGCCCTATTCTCTTGTCAATATTGTTAAGTAGAAATGAAGACTGTAACACAAAACTCAGATGTGTCTCAGTATTTGCAGCTGATGGTGGATGAAAAGAAATCAAAATATACGGGACTTCTTGGGTGGCTATATCTTTAAGAGGCATTAGATTATGAAATGGAAAAAATCCTATTGCAAGGACGACAGTAAAAATATATGAAAGATTATAATTGCCAAGCTTGATTATTATTTGAATACACCATTCAGCTTAAATTACATGTTTTCATATCTGATCTATTATATAGTTCATTCATTATTTGGTGTGCAAAACATATATTACAAAATAAAGAGAAAAAAAACACATTTATGAAGAATTTATACATACATTTCAATGTGCTTTAGGTTGACAAGAGAAGTTTATCTAAATACTGAAATAGCTTGTTATCAGTTTTATACTGTGTGTGAATTAGTAGAAGGCAGTGTTCATGAGCAAGGCTGAGGTTTAGAAGTTTTCTGCTGGTGTTCAGTATTTGATCTCTCGGCTGCAGGTGGGAGTGGCGGCGGTCAGTCGTCGCTGTTGCAGTCTGCACAGAGAATCTGGTCCCGGTCGGGGAAGAAGCCGGCGCCCACCAGCGACACGGAGCAGCGTGAGCATTTGAAGCACGGCTGGTGCCACTGCCGGTCCTCGAAAGAAATGTACTTCCCGTCTCCAAACCCTGGAGGACGCAGATCCAAGAGATTAGCAACCAATCAGCAGACGTATTACTGATTTACCTGGCTGGAGTGTAAAAACACACCTTGGGAATATAACGTCATATTATATTGAATTCAAGATAACGTTGGTGTTGGCAGTTGGCAAAAACAACGACAGCACTGCCAGTTCTGTGTACTTGAAGTATTGGCATGCTCGTCATAGCTGTGGGCTACACCGCCACATTTATGTCTTTGCTCTGGCATGCCATTGCTCTGTGCCCAGGCTAGTAAAACGGGCTGAGAGAGAGAGGACGATCAACCTTGTTGTACCTGTATTCTCTTCTTTCCTTTTCCTTCCCTCTATGCTCACTTCAATAAATGTCGCTTACTGCAGAATAGCTCAGAGAGAGGATCACCTGTAGCTGACTGACCTGCTGTTTTAAGAAGAAAAAAAAACGGACTGACCTGTGATGGCCGAGTTGCAGCCGGCACACTTTTGGGCGTAAAGGTTGCTGAAGCACTTGACGCAGTAAGGGGTTTCCCCCTGGGAGGTGAAGGGCTGGCCTGCCAGCGGGGTCTTGCAGCCCGTGCAAAGAAAACACTCTTTGTGCCACACTTCATCCTTGTAGGTCACCCCCCCTTTGGCCAGAGCCTGTTGGACACAGACACACAAGTATCACTGACCTGATCTAACAAAGTGTTAATTGTTTTGTTCGTCTGTCTTTGGTGCTTCTGTGGTGTTTCTGCACTGAACTTCCCAGAGATCACCTGTCAATCAAACAGTGTCTTTTTCCTTGAGGTTTCTGTTGATGAAGTTTGAGTTTCTGTAGGTGGCGCTCTTTTCTTTGTCTGTTCAGCCATGGTGGCTATCGCTGCTCATGCTAACTACCCAGTTCTTCTTCTTTTATTTATTCCAAACAAACCGCTGTTGCTGCTACTGGAGCTTTCATGAACTAGGCATAGGTTGAATCACTATTGTGCTATATCAATTGGCAACAGAGAGCAAGACAGACTTTTATATATATTAAAATGTTGCAGGATTACCACTTTAACAACTCATCTACAGTAAAAAATAACTATAGTATATAATATTATAGGGCCAACATCAACCAACAGACTGTACATGGGATCAGCTGGTTCACCTTTTTGCAGTGGCTGCATCGAGGGGCGAACCTGCCCTCATAGCACGGCACACAGTAGTAGTCGTTTTTGTCTGGGATGAAGGCCTGGGCACTGATGGGCTTGTCACAGCCATGACACATAAAACAGCCCTCGTGCCATGTGGAGCCCCCATGCTCCAGCTTCTTTGAGCCTGTCAGAGAGAGAGAGAGAGAGAGAGAGAGTCAGAGAGTCAGAGAGAGAGAGAGAGAGAGAGAGCAGGTGGGACCGGAAGATAAAGATCGTATCATGTTTGGATCTTGTTGCAGGTTTGTGTGTCTTTCCATCTCTGCATTAGAAGGCCATATCTACTAGCTGTTATGCAATCTGTGAGTGTTCGCACGAGTGCTGACACAGCCAAAAGTGATGATGAATGCAACCTAAACCTGTTTTAACACAGCCTTTATACACCTTACAATTACTCCGGCTTGTCTTGCATCAAAACCATCAGATCTGACATGCCGTAACAACCCAATGTGTAGGCATACGTGATTGCACATACCACATGCCATAACACATCTCATGTTTTAGTGCTTTCACCCTTTCATAGTCATAGTTATTTTTTTTTCTTTCTTCTTTTTTTGTATTGCTGATATTCTGGGTTATCTTTATGGATTGTATAGGATAGGCATATATAAGCCTTGGCTTCAGCCTATTCCTTTTTCGGTTGTTGATTGTCTTTTTTATTGTGTGAAATAACGAACGGGAATTTTTATTAACCGAAATAAACCATTCATTCATTCCACTGCTATGAGTGTGTGCAGTTTTCTGAAATACACGCTTCACTGCAGAGGTTGATAAAAGTTGGGAGCCAGTCATGCCTATGAAAATGGACGTCAGATCTCTTGGTCGCTGGCCTTGTTTTACGAGCTCTGGGAGCTGGAAGGCAACCCCAAGGGAGGATGGCGTTTGGAACGTGCAATTGGCTGCAGTTCTAAGAGCGGCGAGAGGGAAACTTGCTCTTAACTGCATTCCACAGAAGAGCAGAAACTCGAGAAAATGACTGTTCACTTCAGAAAAGAGCTGGTGAGTTATAACGTAACACCCCACACTGCCTACAGCCCTGGGTAATTTTCAGTCATCCGACACCACTGGTGCAACACCGTGCCGTCACAGAGATGAAAACCCTGCTGGGAGATATTTTCAGCAGAGCGACCAAACAATCGCTCTGCTAGATCTAAGCTGTCACACCCTGAACAACAAAAAGTAATTTGGCCTCTTTATCCCTGCAGCAACTGGGTGTGAGCAATCTAGCATTTACACTTGAGTGGCACTGACTGTTGGAGGGATTACGCAAGACTTTGTCCCCAAGGGGGTTTGTGTACTTGTCTGTGATGGGAAAGCCCTAACTGGGTCAGAGCTGAGCCACGACGACGAGTCAACCTCGGGGTCCCTACCTGGCATGACGGTCTTGTCGCAGGCCACGCACTTGGAGGAAAACTCGTTGCAGTAGCAGTCGTTACACACCAGGGCGTCCTCCTGGCTGGTGAAAGGGCTCGTCGGCCAGGGAGCGTTCACAGCGGAAACAACGGAAGCAGTGCTCGTGGTAGTACCTGTCCTCATAGAAGAGCTCCTGGAGGAAGAGGAGGGGAGGAAGAGGAGAGACAGAGTGGGGTCAGGACGCAGAGCTAGAGCATTGAGGAGGAGATTGAAAGATTGCATTTTCAAAAGTCCATCCTTTTTCACAGGCAGTTTCAGACCAGATCCAGTCAACGCATCACAACTGGACTTGGTCTTTATTGGCTCACTAGACAATTACTTAAATCCTTCAAATCAGGTTTACAGCATTTGAAGCAGAGGAGCTGGTGTCCAGTATTGGGAATGTTCTGCCTGTGAGGTTCACATGCTGGTGGGAAAGTCCAACATCCGGGATTCCAAGTCTAAACACAGTCTGCTAAACAGCATTTGCATCACGTGCTATTGTTGAAAATCAAACCCAGAAGACAAACGATAAACAAACATGGACATCCTGAAAAGGATGATGTGGATTTGGCTGCTTCTTGCTTTTAAAAAGACACGATGGTTATTGTGGGTATACATGTAATAAAGGTGCATGTGTTTGTGTGTGTTTTCTTATCGTGTGTTTTCTTGTTTTTCCACCATGTTGAGAAGGTGAAAGGTTATCATTGCGTCATAACTCGTAAACCCGGGAAGCAAAATTTTCTCCACCTTTCTGAAATTAGTTTTCCCCATATATCCTATAGCACATGAATGCGTAGTTCCTTCAATAAATAGCCTTTCAACTAAACTCCATTTATTTTCAAAATATAATGACGAACATTTTTCTTATCTTGAGCCAAAACTAAATAATATGCTGGTAGTAGCTGGTAGGGATTCAGTGTCTTGCTCAAGGGCACTTCAGTAGGTTGGACACTTGTTGATATTGCAAGAGTGCATTCCCACTTGTTCGTCACAACTATTTTATGAAGCATCAGAATAACCCTTTCTTTAACTTTTTTTTTTTTTTTTAAAACCAGCTGCTTGCGTTCCAGTTCAACTGCAGTTCAAGCAAGCCCTGTGATAAATGGACCCATTGAATTGTGGGTGAAAAAGAGACTTTTATTTTTAAGGAATGGGTTTTCACAGAAACAGAAACAACCAAGGGAGTGGGACAGAGAAGGATGAGTGCTGTTACGTAGTGTGTGGAGGAGGGAGGGCCAAAGCAAACAGAAGCGTAATTTACTGCCGTTCCCTCATAGGGAGTCCATAATTCACAGGCCAGTGATGGCCCCGTGGCGTCTGTGGGTGTTTCCTCCAGCCCTGTGTTTTTATTTTACACTAACCAAGAGGGCCAGGGCAGCTCAAGGGGATTATAGGCATCTTGGTATTCAGCAAAAAAAGAAATGTTGTAGAAATGTTTTCCAGGAACTCCAGCTGTTCTAGTGAAGCCACTATAATTGAACAAATGGACCAAAATACAGACACACATGAACACACACACACAAATATACACACACCGGTGGTGGTGAGCCGCACACCCCGACCACACTGGACAAAAGCACCTAACAGACATTGAAAACAGTCCATCATCTGCACCTATTGGCACACAGTCCGTTCTTAAATACACAACTCTGCTCTGTGTAGTTACATGTTTACACCTATTTATACTCTCAGTGAAATATTCCCCAGACCTGTATAAATGTCTGTTTATTTTATTACAATAATTATTACGATTTCTCTGCTACTGTCTTCCATAGCATCAGTCAGGATCCAACGTGCATACTGTAATTTCTATTTTTATATTCTACCTATAATACTTCTATACTTCTAGTATACTTCTTTAAATACTACCTCATTCATTTCTACTTTTTTTATATGTTACTTCTTTTATAATTTTATGTTTAATGTGACCTACAGGAATAAAACCACCAACGCAAATTCCTTGTATGTGCAAACTGATTCTGATTCTGATCCATGTACATAAATGCAGCTGACACAGACAAGTGACTGAAATGAAGAGAGAGTGTGTATGGCGTGATTAACACACACACACACACACACACACACACACACACACACACATTCTGAGCTCACCCTGGCGTTATGCTCTATGATTTCCTTGCATTCTTGGCAGGTGTTGGCATACAGGCGGTCGTAGCAGGGCACGCAGTGAGGGCCGTCCTCCACCTGGATGTATTTGCGTCCATACAGGGACTCGTTGCAGCTTTTGCAGTCGAAGCGGTCACTCATGATGTTGTCTTACTCTGGCTCGCCTCCTAAAAACAGAGGAAACACAGGCGCAGCTTAGCATTCACTATAATGCAAACAAAAAAAAAATAAAGACGTAGGAAGGAGAGGGTGGGAGATTTAGGGAGATAGAGAGACAGAGAGAAAAAGCAGGTGAGAGAGAGAGAGTTTCAGGAGACACAGTTGGGAAGTGAAGACACAAAAAAGGACAAAAGATTGAGAAATGGCATTAAGAGATTAAGATTAAACTGCCGCACAGAATCCCGTTTATTCCTCATCACCGAGAAACCTGTTCAGCTCAGTGAGTAATGGGAACCTTCAGAGAAAAAGGAGACGGTAGACTGATAGACATTCACATGCCAACGGTTATAAATATGGTAAAAAATGTTCCACACACACACAGAAAAACGCTGCAACCACCGAGAGCGGAGAAAGGGCTGAGTGAACATTTGTACAAAAGAGTTATGGCCAATTATTTGTAAATCAGTAATGTAATGATACAGCTGCTTCTCCTACTTCATCATTACTCACTAACGAATGAGAGCATATAACGTCTCCCCCTCTCTCTCTCTCCCTCTCTCCCCCGCATTGTTGTAGGAAAACCCCCCGTGGCAGTTTGGCATCGGAAAAAGAACCACTAAACAATATTAATTGTTGGGAGCTCGTACTCAAGGGGCCTTCTCTGTTTCAAAGGGTCTGTGGCGTGAAGGCTTTTCATCTGTGTCTGGCTCACATTTTAAAGGGCGATACCACTCAATGTGTTATTCCTGTTGCCTGGGACAGTCTAATGAATTGATGTGAACACGCATAACTCTCTGCTAGTGTCAGAAACCAGATGACTTGTGATGTCAACATTTGCTGCAGCTCTAGAAACAATATATTTTATGGGGATAAAATGGACCTGCATGCCCAGAAAGTCCCTCTGGGTCCTCTCACAGTCACCTTCACCATTCCTCCCAAATCATTTTCTATGGAGAAGCTCCCGATTTTACATCTTGATGACATCACAGCGGCAGGGAGGGAAGGAGGGAGTTGTTCATGTTCACAAATACTACCAATAATACCAATGGATTCTGAACAAAATCTACCCCAAAAGAACCCAAAGCACTTTCTTTTGATTTTACTCGGCATCTATTGCACGCCCGACCGTCCTGGTAGGGGGATGCCCTCTCTGAGTAGCCCCTCCAGAGGTTTCTTCCAAGGTTTTGTGGGAGTTTTTCTTTGTCCTCTGTGAGGGTCCAAGGCTGGGGGATGTCGTGTACTAACTATTTATTGTTTCACACGTTGGGCACTGTGCAGCCCTTTGAGACTGGAACGGTGATTAAGGTCTATACAAATAAATGTGATTTGATGATTTGATTTTATCCATGACCTCAAACGTTTCACTATTTACTTTGCACTACACATCCAGGAAAGAGTAATCAAAGAAGTGCTAAAGCAATGGCCAAGGTGGCATCAAAACTGTATGAGAAACATCATTTGTATCTTCTCTTTTTTATGTTTTATCTTTTTACCAACATGTTTCATTACAGAGCGAGCATGCTTTGCTTGCTTTTAAGATTGATTTTGGGAGTGTCCATTGGGCCTACAGGACTGGAGAGTCGCACACCCAGGCAAACGAGACGTTGATACAATCGGTATGATGGAAACATACAGGTCAAAAATGGCCATAGTTATGCTTTAAACCTATAGAGGCTCTCGGGTATACCCTGGGAAATACTGCTGACTTCATTACAAATGACATGATTGACATCTCACCGCGCAGAGGAAGGAAGGAGGTGGAAATATGTCTGGAATGCTCTCACACCCTGAGACAATAGTATCATCTTATGGCTATTTCTAAACTCAGTGGGGAACTAGGAGGGTGTGTGACCCCAGGTCAGATAAATGTACATCAGTAAAGGGAAATGAGCAAGGAAATGAAGTGTGGATGGCCGGGTTGAAAGACCCTCCTTCGGGACAGCTGAGACAGAGCAGGACCTATACAGTGTTGAGGAGGATTATGGGTAAGACTGGTATGGCCCCCAGAGTTCAGGTATACATGCTCAAGAACAAAACGTCTGGAACATAGCATTTACAAAGGCTCTAAAGGCAGACACATAAATGTTTTACTTGGAAACGTTTTTTGTTTATAATTTTTCCTCCTTTCGGGCACCGAATGGTTTTGACAGGCTTCCAAAATGTCACAAAAGAGGAGGTGGGTTCAACACAGTGCAGCTGAGAAACAGTGTGGTTTTGACAAGGGAGTCAAACCCCTCCTCGGGGAGTATAAGGACTCTCAGCCCCCGCTCAGCAGAAGATGACATCACAGCCTCGGTCGAAATGACTGAACCCAGGACCCACTGCAACTAATGAAGGCCACTTGTTTTCTCAGCAAAACAACTCCTCGCGGCACCCTGCGGTTTGATATAAAGCAGGGGGGGGTAAGAATTAAACATTGCTCATGAAAGACAATTCACATACCAAAAGGCTGATTTTTTTACAGGTTTGGTGCTTAATGCTCTGGAACCTCATCTGGTCCATTAGGAAGTCAGCTTGAAAGTGGGGTTTACATTCCTCATGTCTGACTGCTGACTGCTATCAAACACTGTGTTTCAAATACCCATCGCTGCTAATTTAGGTAAACACAGTCAGTCAGTCATATCCTCAGGACCATGCCAGAACTCAGAAACTCTCCGAAAACGACTCGCTTTCCTGAAATGACATGGAAGCATAGCACTGAGGACACTCCACCATATCCCTCCCGGCAGATAAGAGGACTTCTGCTTAAAAGGCATCAAACAAGGTCAAAGAAACATGGACGGGAACCAAACAGAAACACATCCTATGTCTGTTCTGTGTCAGTTTCGCTGTCTGGGTAGGGAAATCAGCCCAACCTCCCCCTAAAATGCCTAAGGAGGTGAGGTTTCTATTCCAGTCCATCCATCTTTACAATGAATGCAGTGATACAACAATGGCTTTCCTTCCGGACCGAGTCCTCTCATTCTGCACTTTGTGTTTCTTTTCCTGAGCCACAAAATCTGCGAATACACTCTGTGGTCTCTAGCTGTCCTCGGTCCAAGAGTCCTTTAGGGACCCGGTCAGGAATACAAAATAATCTGATTCACGAATCCTATTGGACGGTCCAATATGATACAACAGGCACATTTTGGGCAATGTAGATGTCGTCGCAACAGGCAAACATCTCAAATATCTCCTTCATCGCAATAATGTGACTAGCCTTGCAATGGACTGGCGACCTGGCTCCGTTTCCCTGCCTTCCCCCGACTCCAGCCCCCCGAGACCCTGAGATGGTATTAAGCCAATAGAGAGAAATGAATGAATGAATAAACTAACTAAACTATAAATAAACCGACTGAAGCAACAATGCTGAAAACTCTCCTTGGGCACTGTTGCCAAGTAGATTTGTGCAAAAAGTTGCCCTATACTATATATCACTGCCTTCAAGTCTTTCATGACTGAGCTAAGTCCTTACAGGGTAGAAACCTACGATACTGGGACCTGAGGGGCCCGAGGGGCCCGAGGAGACTTCAAGAGTTTATGGTCTGTTTTTGAACTTTTAACCGCGCATTCACACTGTGAGCAACACAACCCAAAACAGAAGTCCTTTCATTGTCCTATACCGATGTCCGATTCGCGAACGAATTGCTGAATCAACAGCCAGTCTAAACACTGTCAATTCACTGTCGATTCGCGAACGACTCTTAACACTGCGATTCACAAACCAAAATAATGAACGATGAACCAAGAGACTCGACTTCAGACTTCGGACTTCGGACTTCGATCCATTCGCTCACGAACGACTCACCAGTCCAGTGAATCACTACGCTGAACCAAAGCGTTGAACGAGGTCTGATACTGCGAACGTGACCAAAGCATGTCCGGCCTAAACAACAGTTTGGTCTAGTTTGTGAGGGAATGAGCCGATCCAAAACACCATAGTGAGACATTTTGTGGAGTGTATAGTAGTAGTAGTATACTTCCTTGCTAGCTATATTAACGCCTCAAAACAATGTAACATGAAAGGCAAAACTACATGATTCGCCTGTTCAGAACTTTGTACATAGATGTCTGACCCGTCAACCAAGCTGCACAGTAAGAATCTGTTGGGTCCATTTGATCCATACACCATCCAGACCATCTGGCAACACTGGCTATTTTGGCAAACGTTGCCTCTTACGTAGCCAGCGCCTTGTTTTGGAGCCAGAGGTGTCCACATCCTTCAGCAAGTGTCCTCTGCTTGGCTTGCGACCACACCCAGTAATATATGTCGCCCCCGGTCCTCTGAGACGTTAAACCAAACAGACACCCAGCCTGTGTTAAGGGTTCCCTCTCCAGTAGCACATTGCTGAAACAATACAAGCCCACATTTCACGCTGGTTGAGTGGACATTCTTCCCTGATACACTGTCTATCCCGGTGAAAGATTAACTGGAGTCACTTGGATGTAAACGCTTTGTACTAGGGAGCCAAATGGCAACTCTCTCCCAGGATCAGTCGGCGGGCCTCCTGTCTCATGTCCCTTCATGGCGCTGTGATGTTGTTTTCTCCTCAACAACCTGACAGTTCCTTACGACCGGAGCCAGGAACTCTGCGAGCCATGAGGAGCTCTGCTGGGTGTTAGTGTTTATTTTCCCGGCGGAGGAATTTAGAGTGTCTAAAGTTTACAAACCCAATAATATTCCATGATGAAAACCGTTGTCACACATAATAAAAGAGCGTCTGCATCCACTGGAACAAGTAAGTGGGTAAGTGTTAAATTTGTCATAGCTACAAAATTTGAACACATGAATCATCCAACAGCTACAGCACCTCTTTGGATGACGTTACTACATTCCCCTCTTAAACTACTGGCACCTGAATCTGACCAATACACCCTCCGGTCTGTTTTAAGAAAGCCCTTTTGACTGTTGTCATATCCTTTCTAACGCATGACTGCTTCAGCTTACAATCACTGCTTTCTCCACTACTGTAACACCCACCCAACAGCACACAGAGGCAATGTGGAGCAATGGGTTAAAAACAGGAAAGTGGGGTAACAGTTACTTCATTACCACTCCACTTTCATGTTTATTTTCCTAGAAATGGATCATGTTGTTTAATGACCACGTGAGCTCAGAACAGTTCTCATATTGTATGGAAGTGAATGAGAATATTGATAGCCACAGAAGAGCTTGTTATCATCCGGGATACCCTGAAAAGCGTGAGGAAAAAATGTAAAAAAACGGTTACAGAAAAACACACCAAGTCTAGTCCCTCATGGCCATCAGATGACTGCGCTCCCTTTCATCCCAGTACAAAGACCCTCAATGTGGTGTGGCTTCCTGCAGGATCACAAGGGCAATTTCAGCCGCACGCACACAAATCAAAATGAACAGCTGTTGTGCATTTGTTGTCTCTGGTTTAGAGATCTCATCAAGCCGAGACGCTCTCGTTGTTTTTAACTCTGAGATACCGAATTGGCAAAACAGTGACCTCATTTTTAGTTACTTGAACATCCAAAATGGCTGCCGACTCTAATGTTGTTGTGTCGTAACAGGATTCAACTGCACTGGCTGACAAAGAGGCTGTACTCCACTAAAAATGAGCCATACTATGATCAGGGTGCTCTCCACCTGCCCATTTGGTAGTAATGACATTTTAAACCACAAACATCAAGCCTGGAACAAAGAGATTATAAAAGCACTATTAATGAGAGAATGCCTGGCTGTGTTTTTGGGCCTCCAGCTGGTTGTTTGTTTACCCTGTGAAACCATCTCGGCTGCAGCTGAGAGACTCCTGGGGACCCTGGGCTTCACCTCTGATGTGCACTTAACAAACAAACAGCCCTCAGTCAGACAACAAGTAAATAAGTCACCACCATGCCAAGACTTCAATGGCCAGGGAGCAAAAGTAATGCTCGAAAAAATCTAAATGTCCCTGAAAATGAAGAGCAAAATGAGAAAACGAGAAGTCAGAGTTTGCCATGATGGAAGACCAGGATTCCAGTTTTGCGTATCTTTTCGCTTGGAAGAAACATTGAATCAACTGAAGGCCGAGATCCAGAAAGTATCTTGCAATGAAGTATCTTGGGAGACTTTTGGCAACAGATTTGTTGTATTTGGATTCCACCACAGTGGATAGTTGACTGACGCAAATAAGCAGAGTTAGCCTAATCTACAACACCAGCAACTATTCTCCAAAACAAATGCACATGTAAACATGTCTTCTGGCAGTCTTGGGTGTTAATGATATCAGCTGTTTGTTTTGTCAGAGGTCGGGCTCTCCTGCGGCCCGCTGCCTCTGCTTCATGTCTGCTGCTAGATTTATTTGTCTTTTGATTTTGAGTGTCATCTTCGTGTGCGGGAACGTCAGGAAGGCTGATGTTTCCTGACTGGACAGCAGAGGTTATGAGCCGTATGACTCAAAGGAAAAAAGACACAATGCTGCTTCACTGGAGTAAATGCATCAAGGTAGAATCTATTACTGGTCAACGTCACATTTTTCCACACTGCTATCAGATGAACGATGATCCGTTATGATGTTTGTGAGCCTCTGTGAGTGATCACCCCGGGAGGCTGATAGAGACATTTTGCTCAGCTCCAGAGATTAGTGGACACGTCAATGTAAACACAGCCAGATTTACAAAAGAACATGTGTACCCTTCAAGTTGAAGGATTAGGCACACCGCATTGTAATCCAGACATCAATATAAATCCTCACTACAACTCCTTTACTGCTGCCTTTTTCCCCGGCTGTGCAACAGGAATGGGAAATGGGAAAGAAATGGTGATGTGAGTGATAGTGACTCATCCAGCACTGTGGGGATCTAACGTCCCTGACTGATCCCTGACCAGTCTGATCAGTCATCGTCCCTTAACTGTTTTCGCCTCTGGCCCGTCTCCAGTGATTGTGCACAGGCCCAACCTTCACCAAACAGAAGAAGAATTTCAGAAGAATGTGACTGTGGTCAAAACGTGGCAAAATCATGCGGTTTCAACACTGGGACGAAAAAAGCAAACAAATGCATTTTTCTTCCGCCCTCTGTTCTCTAAAAAAAGGTCAGAGATTCCTTTCTCTATGAAAAAAATAACACCCCCAAAAGCATTTCTGCAGGGAGAGAATACATCCAGAGCTCAACTGTTTCAATGACTTCAGACTGTATTAAATTGACCCCAGTGGATTTGAGCGTGATGTTACCATGTGAATGGCGTGTGGTGAATAGATGGAAACTAGCTAGAATAGTGCCAAGGGTGTTGAGTCTCCAGAACAAAACTCCTTGTAATCCCAAGTAGACATGACATCACTCTAACTCAGGGACACTGAATGGCTTGTCTACGCGGCTTAAGGCAAAAACATGAGTCATCACGTGTCAATAACATGCTAATATGCGGCACGTTCTACAATATTTTGCTTTTTTCATTGATGATGAACAATGTTATCATTACACCTCAGGCAGATGGGTTATGCTGCCCCACATCACTTTGCCTCATGCTCCTCATACAGTCCATTCAAAGCTTGGTGCCACATTAAGAGAGGGGATTGTTTGCTCAAAGGTCCCCTTGTTCTTCTCTCCATAAATCCCTCTTCAAAAAATGGTCCACGGGTTTTATTCACAGGTCTTGGGTATCAGTTACACATAGTTCAGGCCCCCAACCCCCAACATCCACTGTTTCCTCATTCTAAAGAAAGAAAGACTACATCCTTTTTAGTGCATCCTGTCTTTTCAGGCTAGGGGGTCAGATATTTGAAATGCTTGCCTTAGGTTGCACGAGGCTTTAACATGTACAGTAGCCTATACAGTGCAGTGTTTGGTTTCAGATTAAGCCGAGCAGAAACAGCATCAACTGTTGGGCAGATAGATGCTTTCATGTAAATAAATGTAACCGCTTCAGTGGAGCGGGTCTCCCTGTATGGACCCTCTGTGCAATTACACACTGAACAATTGCTGAAGTTTCAAAAAAAAAGCATAATTTCCGCAGCATCAGGTGAGTGAGAGACAGGTGTGGGTCTGTGTGCGTCTTAGACTTTGGTAATAAGCAAGAGATCAGGGAAACAATAATACCCGACTCTAGACACACAATGTCATTAAAACACATTTCAAGTGAATTTGTCATCTGCACATTTTTTGATTGTGTTAAATCCCTTCCATACAGCTGTAGGCTATATTGGATAGAAAAGACTTACCCCTCTTTGCGCATCAGCAAACTCAGCAGATTTGGACCCTCTCGTTTGAGGATTTGCCGCAGACGCTGAGCAGCTTGACAGCCCGTCGTGTTGTGACTGACAGGGAAAAACAAATCCTCCGTGGGCTCCCGCGAGCTGAAAAATGACGGGATTGAGTAATGCATGTGGGTGTAGCGCGTTAAACCGAGCACACTCTTTCAAACACCGCCCCTTTCTTTCATTCCCTCCCTCTTCTTTCACCTTGTGAGAAATTGTGTCTCGAGCCAGCAACTGTAAAAGAGGGCATGTCTGTTTAGGATGCATCCAATTTAATTTAATTGGATTTAATGGAGACAATAAATATCACTATAATATATATTCCTACAGGAACTATGGCGCTCAATAGTGAGTTTATAGTGAACTTATTGCACAATGGTATTTTTTTCATCTCATAAGGTATCACTATAATATTCCTGTAATATTCCTACAGGAACTATGGTATTCAATAGTGACTTTATGGGACTCTATGGTATTCTCATCTCGTGTGGTATCACTATAATAGTCCCACAATATGCCTACAGGAATGGTACATATTTGCTGGTACTTGTATAGTATCCTTTTAAATGTTATCATAGCATTATAGTTGAGAGGCTGTACATCATCCCATCATCTCTCAGCACGTTTGCCATCCATCACACAGTGGATGGGGAGAGCGAGCAACAACCCGAAGCTCAACTCTTGTATTGTCTTTCCAACTCAAGTCTTGTTTCTTGCAAGCTCACTCAGCTGGATAACATTTTCTGTGGTCAAGGGAAACTGCAGGGTCCTGGAAATCCTGGAGAGCAAGGTATCATTTTCCCTCCTCTTGACCTCCATTTTCCATAGTGGTGAGCAGGAGGTCTGGGGTTGATTAGAGGCTTCGCTTGTGGCTCCATCCTGCCACTACCCATTAAGCATGTCAGGATGTATGAGCACATCTGATCTGGGCTTTGCTTCATGTGTGTGTGACAAGATTTTAACTTATTTACACGATCTGTTGACAGACTGCCAGCGTCCACACTTCATCAAGGAGGCCCAAATGTAAAAAGAGACTTTCGCTCTTCATGTGAATCTTGCACGGGTCAGATTGCTTACATCACCTAGAGGTGTCAAATACTTTCATGAGAACATGCTGCCATCTGCTGTTCACGGCGTCTGAAACTTACCAAGCAGATAAATGCATACGGAGAGAGTGGACAGCTATATAGATAAAATAGAAATGACACCTAAAGGATGAAAAAATAACTTTAATGCTCACATTCTCAGACAAAATAGGTGGAGACGTTCACATTTCCCTTCTTTTCAAAACTTGTGCTCCTTAGGATTAGCCTTCACTCAACGCAATATGAAATATTATATTACTCTATTAAAGAATTATGTACAATAAAAAAAAAACTCTGAAATATTCTCCAGGTCCCACTCAACTTGCACTGAAAAGCAAAATGCAAAAAAATTAAATGCTACACAAGAGAATCGCTCCATGGTGGATTTGGCCAAATGTTCGTCAAGCTAGGAAAATCAACTGCCTGCAGGCGTGGTTGGTTGGCCGAGACGAAAGGCATCATCAGTTATCCCAGACTCCATTAGGACCAACATTCAGCTGTCCCCCCTCGTCGAAACACTGTAAATCAACCACAACTCTAATGGTCTAACTGGCACAGTTAAGGTCCGCGAAGATCCTGAGCAGAACACTGGACACTAGTGGCATGAGTCATTATCAACAGAAAATATAGTGAGCGCGGCTGGTTTATGCTGAGGAACAAACACAGTGCTCAATAGGGGTATTTTTTCATATTGGGGATTAAACCCACGTACAGCACTCAATATTTCAAAGCAAAATGAGCACGAACATAAAACAAAGTTCGCACTACTGTAAAATGTATACGCTCATGGAAAAACACTTGGACCCCAGTCTCTGATAAAGTCGATGAAACATTTACACTGCACTCAGTTTTACAGCAAACACTTAAATTGTGTCACTATAGCATCATTCACAAATGTTTTTATGTTGCAGAGAATACACAAGATTAACTGGCCAACAAAAGTTTGTGACATGTAATCACACCGACACCTCTACCAAAAGTAGGAACCAAACTACGTATTCAAGTGTTTTTGGCAGATCTCAGCGACACCCAAACAAACAGGAAGAGAAAATACATTAGGCAGTATCATGCAGTTTGCTCAAAAAGACATGGAGGAAAACGTTTTCATCATCCCTCCGCCCCAACGTTCTTCTTCTTTACCCAATATATTTCTCTCAAAACAGAAGTAGGGGAGAACCAGGCAGCTCAGGTTTAGTCCAAAGGCTCGTGCAGAAGATCCAGCAGTCTTCAGTTGTTTGCAGCAAGCACTGGCCACCATTAATCATCCTTCTATCGCAGATGAAACTGATATGTGTGTACTATCGGCTGCAGCTCAGCTTCTCAGATCAAGTCACATCCAGTTGATTTTTCTGCACCGCAGTGGCCCTTCTCCTCTTCCCCCTCTAAACAGCACTTCCATTCAGTGCAGCAAACTTCAGGCTGGTCAGACTGTTGCTGAGTGAGCCAACTTCAAACACCTCGTGGATGGCTTTGCGGAAACAGTGGAAATTGTAATCTATCAAACCTGCAAAAATAAGAAATACATTTAATTGAATCATCCCACAAGAGACACATTCCTTTGCTGTGTGAAATACAGAGTCCAAAACATCTGGAATCACTGGGATAAGAAACACCATGTATTAATTTTCCCCCAAACACACCAGATGTCAGAATGTGGTCTATGGCGACTGTTTCTAGTCTCTAAATGGAGCGGTGGGTTCGAACCCCACCTCTGATAAGCAGCTTTGATACTCTCTCTGTTGGCGATTCCAGACGTTTCTGCCACCCCGTACGATCAAACCACTGTCAAATAATGACAACTTAAAACTCAACTGTTTACAAGATCTGAACTTCTCACCTTTCCTCTCAAAGCTCTCCTCTCTCAGGATGCAGACGAGAGCAAGGAACTTTGTGACCTCCTTCAGGTACAGGACTGTGGTGTTGTTGAGCTTGATGATAGCCGAAGACTCGTTGTCATAGGCACAGCCACTGCCATCTGCCATCAGCCTGCCGTGAAGGAGGAGACGGAAAAGCCTTAAAATCTCTGCATGAACATTACAGCCACTGCTTTTGACAGAAGTCATATAATACTCTTACCCATAAATGCAGGAGACATCAATGACGACATCTATCATGTCGCAGCAGAGCTCGTAGGACTGCATGTCCACAGGAGAGCTGTCTGTGGCGATGTAAATCTTGCTGACAACATCAAACAGGAAAGCCTTCTCAATCCCAGAATGCTGCCAAGACATGAAGGATATAATAATGAAAAACTACAAACAAGACATAATCAAACCTCTTTTTTTTTTTTTTTTTTTTTTACAGTAGTTCATTATTGTGTGACAAAAATTAAACAACATACGGAAATAAAAATGTTCAAAAGGTTCTCCAACGTTGGCAACTGAGGAATGAGCTTCTGGACGACTTTACTGAAAGCCTCAAATATGGAGTGGTCGTAGATGCTGGTCAAGTAGAAGCTAAGGGGAAAGGGGAGAGAAGAGTTAAAACGCCACAAAAAGAAGGTGTCACTACAAACCACTTGGGCCAAAACCCAAGACTTTGTAGCGGCTGACCTCTGCTGTAAGCCACCTTGACCCTAATGCTGGATGGAGTGATGTCACCTCCACTGTGAGGCTCAGTGCACTCCAACATTTGTCCCATCAGTTACTCAACATCAGGGTATATTTAAAGCTACATTCGGCAAGTTTGCATGTTGGTATCTCCAAATTGCAGCCAGAGGCAACTGGAAAATTTTAACTTCAGTAACCAGAAATTATGTGACATAATGTTGGTAAACTGCACACAGCATGCTCATGTTTACCAACCCAGCCGGTCTGGGATTGCTTTATACCAAAGAGACGAGAGAGGAAAAATATCTAACGTAAGTTCAGCAGGGCACACACAAGTTTCATCCTGTTAAACTAGAGTCACTAGAGTGAAGATGGCTGAAGGGAAAGGTCTGCAGATAAACCCTTATCCATTATTATTATCATCCTTTATTTGTAGAATTTGAAGTTTCTAACCAGCTGTACCAACAAACCAGATACTCACCTGAGGTGAAGCTTCTCTAGGCTGGCGTCTGCCAGGTCATCATTGGCCCTCTGGTGGATGTCTCTTTGGGTCTCTATTTTATGGTCATCTGACAGACCATCTACTTTATGGATGAACACCTCAAAGTTGATTTCTGGGTTGACTCTGTAGGCCCTAGATACAGTGTGATGTAACCTCACAAGAGCCTCCACGTAATCATCCTAATTACAGGAGAGACAGAAGAACTATTAATTCATCCAATTCATTCATCTCACACATGATGCCTTCGAAAGCTACAATGCAAGGTCTAACTCATCGTACCTGAGCATCAATGACAAAGATCAAGGCGCCTGTACCCTTGAAGATCATCTCATTGTCGAAGCTGGGGTCAAAGAAGTCCACCTGGCCGGGGAAGTCCCAGATCTGGAAGTTGACAAAAGAGCTGCTGGAGATGTCATCCTTGTAGATTTTGGTGGTGCTCTCCAAGAACAGCGTTTCGTTGGGTGACATCTTGTGGAATACAACCTGGGCAGGGGGACAAAAAATATATTAATAATATGAATTTAATTTTTTTTTAATTTTTAAACTTCCTCCAGCAGAAGAGGGTGACTTGTTATGATGACTGCTGTTTCTTGTGGACAGGGTGTGTTTTAAGGTTGAGGGGCAACAAATAATTTACCTTCTGAATCGACGATTTGCCACTCCGTCTGAGTCCCATCAACAGTATTCTTGGTTTGGTGTCAGCTGATGACGAATTCTCTTCGATGTCGGGCTCCTCCACCCCATAGCCAAAATCTTTGGGAAACGAGTCCACAACACAATAACTTCCCGTCAATGCGGGTTCGTTGTATTGAAGAGACATGGTGTACTTTGTTACCTGGCCTGGTTTATTCTAACGGTGCTCTCCTAAGCCGCCAACGTGAGCTGTTAGCTGGCTAAATTCGAAGCGGAATTTTGTTGTCGATTCTCATAGCTAGCTAGCTAGCAAGCTAACGCGCTAGCAGCTGATCTGTTCTTTACGGTTGATGTGTTCAGATACCAGACCGCAACGCATCCACGTCACATATTAAGGGAAACAATCTAAATTCAATTAAATGTATACAATGTCGGTTGTGGTTGTGTTCATTCAGACTTGGAGACAGAATTGCGAAAGAGCCTGGAAGCTAGTCGCAAGTTACACACTTCCGCCCTCTTTACGGATTCCCCGCCCCCTGCATTTGATTGGTTACCCGCCATAAACATTATCATGTGACAAACAGCTCCACCAACTGAGGAGGAAGAATACATAGACGGTGAGTAGTGTTTTAGGAAATTGATAGGCTTTATGATACAGCAGTTTTGTTAGATTCAAACTGTATACTCTCTGGAAATATTGGCCTGTTCATAGCTTAAATTTGATACTGCATACATCAAAAAATGTTTTGTGATTGTTGGATTGTGGGTGTAGGACCAGTGCTCCTATGCAGTGGTTAGCCTCTTGGAGCTAACTTCCTTATCATTCCCAAATGAACGATTTGTGTAAACAAGTAAATAAATGTGTCTTTACGTTTTGTGTAACATTGCCGTGTTTTAATGTAATTGGTGGGCTCGCCGGGTGTATTACACTACCTTGGTTTGTAGGATTGGTGACAACTCAGACAATGATAATACAATGATAATGAATTGGGTCAATGCACTGATATGACTATGACTAGATAACAGGAAATGCACACACCTTAGTTTCTGTCTGTCACATACTGAGGGATACTTCCGCATTAACAACAGTACCTTGTGATTATCTAACCATTATACACACACACACACACACTTTGACACCCTGCGTGTGTTTTAGGGTCCAAGATGACAGCGATGCTCCTGCATTTCTTCCTTACGGCTAGTCCATTGTTACTGGTTGCTGGCAGCCCGCTTCATGACTCCAGCAATGGTACCATACCACTGGTAATGTGGCATGGGATGGGTGAGTGCTTGTTCTGTACATTCAGACTAATGATTAAAAAAAATCTTAAATGAAATGTTAGGGCTTTGTCTGATTGAAAGCATGGGGAAACAAGTTTTTGAGGAACAATAGGACTACGGTTTGCAGACCTGACCCAACCGGTAATGTGAGATCGGCGTGGTAGCCTCATGGTTAGTGAAGAATGCTTGTGACTAGAAGGTTGCTGGTCCTAATCCCAGACTGAAGTGAATAAGAAACTCTCTCCTTTCATCCAACTACTGACAAAGAGCCCTTGAGCAAGCCATCAACCCAGTTGCTCCAGTGGAGCTGCTCAGTGAACGTGAATGTCCAGTCAGTCTTCTCTTGATAAATAAAGATTAAAAAAGACCCATTTTCCTATTCAGAATGAGGAGGCTTCATCTGCTTATTCTCAGAGCTCTTACTCATACTAGTGTTCACTTCCTTTTTTATGCAGGTGGTGGTTTTAGCAGGCTGATGTGAGAGGTCTAAGTTGAAGAAGTTAAAGTGTTGTTGGTCAGAATCCGTAGTACTGACAGTACCCATGTACATAACTGCCCATGTGCAAGTCACCTAACCCCTATGTATACTGTATGTGTATAGCGTTTACTAGAATTTGAAATGAGCCATGTTTTGCTAAAATGTTGTCATAATAATAAAACATACACGGTCATCAGGCGACAGCTGTTGCAACCCTATCAGCATGGGGGCAATAAAGAAGATGATCGAGGAGGACATTCCTGGGATTTATGTGCTGTCGCTGATGATTGGCAAGACTATCATTCAGGTACTCACAATTTACTGGAGTCGCTTTGAAACTGCCTGTAAAAAAAAAAAGATGGATGGATTTAAAAAAAAAAATTAACCACGCAAATGTATTAGTTAAACATCTTTGATCACATATGTACATAAATAGAGGAAAATGGGATTCCTATAATAAGGCCCCTTTAACTATCAACTATCAGCTTTAAAGATAAATAAAATAATTTAAAATGGGTAACCAATCGATTTAAGCAACAACAATAGATGGGAAGGTCTATGTGTGTTTGTCTAATAAAGACCGACAAGATTGCAAAGTCGAACACTGAAAGCAAAGTGGTATATTTCATTAATCCTTTATTTGATTTTTTTTTAAGGTTTATCTAAATGTGCCCAGTTCCTGAAATACCTTACGAATACGATTTTTACGCCCCATGCATACACATAATACATCTGAAACAACATATTCAGCCAAGAATGTCACATGTTGGCCAAACACGGATCTATTCTAGTCTAGTGTCAACAGTCACATCAGAGGAACAGGAAAATACTTTTTTTTACAACTTCAACATGTGATTTTCCCCATTAACAGCAAGCCAGAATGACACTGTTGCCTTTACTTTGCTCCATCATGCCACCACGTCTTTGTCACTGTTTTTTTTCCTATTCTTCTTTTATTCTGTCTTTCCGCTGGAACAGTCCTTTTGACTGGTTGTGTTTCCCTTCCCCAGGACACAGAGAATGGGTTTTTCATGGATGTGAATAAGCAGGTGTCCATGGTGTGCGAGCAGCTGGCCCAGGACCCCAAGTTGAAGGGAGGCTACAATTCCATGGGCTTCTCCCAGGGGGGCGCAGTTTCTGTATGTAACTGGAAACTGGAGTGCTTTTGTCTTGTGGATGTGATGGAGATTGGACAGATCCTTAGTTTGTGTAGTTTCGTCTTCGTCTTCGTCTTTGTCTTCTTCTTCCAGCTCACTGAAGGAAATTATTTAAAAACATATCAATAAACTGAACAGCGTTATCACTTCCTCTGACACTCTTCGAGAGAGTCCAGATGGGAAGACGTAAGGAATCGGGGAACGACCTGAGCTTCATCCTCAGGCTTCAGGATCTTCTTTGAGTCTGTTTTCTGTCAAAAGTGTTTGTCATGTGAAGGAGGGAGGAGGCTTGCTGTGATTCGTCCTTGTTCTTCTCTCTGCAGGAGGGCTGTGGCCCAGCGCTGTCCCTCTCCACCAATGAAAACCCTGATCTCAATTGGCGGCCAACACCAAGGTAACGCCACTGTGAAAAACACGACACAATGTCATCACACTCCCTATGGCAAAGACAGACATTTCATTCCTATATTCTACAATCACACTAGGTTAGTTACATTTGTCATTGTAGATTTTGGGTGTTCACATCACATGTGCCCAACTCTCATCTAGGCCCGATGGCAGCATTTATACATGTTGTAGATGTTATCCAGTGGCATTAGTGCTACTGCTGATTGTTTGCGGCTGTGTTTTGTGCGTTTCATTTTACAGCGCTTTGTAACTTGATGAAATAAAGTGCTATACAAATAGTTTTAATAGTTAAAATGTACTGATGGCAGCAGCGTCTCACCCACAGGAGTGTATGGGCTCCCCAAGTGTCCAGGAGAGAGCTCCCATATCTGTGACATGATTCGCAAGGCTCTGAACAACGGAGCATACAGTGACATGGTTCAAAAACAGTGAGTTGTTATTTTTCTCTCTCTCTCTGAATGATTGCGTATTGCTGTGTAGCATCACTTAGTAATGCTGATGTGTGTGGCAGGCTTGATACTGTGTGGTTATCGTCAGTTTTGTATAGAGTATTGTCCTATTATACTGATTGGTGTCATTGACTGGACATTGCTGTGTGGTTATCAGCCTGGTGCAGGCCCAGTACTGGCATGACCCATTGAATGACGACCTGTACAAGAAGCACAGTCTCTTCCTGGCCGACATCAATCAGGAGAGGGTCAGTATGGGGCTACGGGACTTTCACAAACCAGATCTGGAGCCTGAACGTCTAGCTGAGCGCTTATTGTTCCAAATGCAAAGTTTGCATCAATGCAAGGGAAGAGCAGTCACGCTAGCTTCAAGTATGCAAACAATTTCTGTTATTGGGAATACAATATAGGAGGTTGAGTTGTATGGGAGAAACAATAATAATAAAATATACTGTAGATCTAATGAAATATAGACTAGCATGCAAGAAATGGCAGGAATAGAATGATGAAAGTCAAAATGGAAATTATTTAGTGTTTTTCTTTCTTTTTTGGGTCCAGCTGAGGAAGCTCCTTGTATATCTTGCTCACTTATTTGTGTATTGGCTTTGCTATAATCTGATTCCAATTTACTGTAATCGGCTTTCTCAAACTTTTTCACATCATCCAATTATTTTTCTACTCCAAAGGTTGTAAATGAGACTTATAAGAAGAACCTTCAGTTGCTGAACAAGTTTGTCATGGTCAAGTTCTTGCAGGACACTGTTGTGGATCCAGTTGATACAGAGGTAACATACTGAACACATGCACACACACACAGTACACACACTTGCTGACAGCTCCACCCCCCCTCTTACTCTGACACACCATGTGACAGTGGTTCAAAAAAAGTAGCTATCACTACTTATCACTTCTTGAATTTGCAACAAAGTGTGTGTGTGTGTGTGAGAGAATGTAATGAAGCTGCTTCACAGACCCATTGCAAATACTTGACTTCCCGTTTCTTCTAGTGGTTTGGCTTCCTGAAAAGTGGCCAGGCCAAAGAGACTGAAACTCTGCAGGAGAGCGTCCTCTACAAGGAGGTAATAGCAGAGAACCATGATCCCTGCAAAACCACACATACATCTTTTTACGTTCAACTCATCAAAGTGCTGTACATGAGCCAAGAGCTAAAGTTAGCTCACTTTTCCTTCTCATGCATTGTTTCATAATGTGTCATTGTCCTCCAAGATGTATCATGGTTCTTCACTAAATTGGTCCATGGTTGGCGTTGGCTTTGATAATAAGCCACGTGTAGTTAAAATCCTTTGATCCAACCAATGTTTTAAACAAACCGTAAGACTGAAGTGAATGTCTCCTTCCAGGATCGTCTGGGGTTGGCGGCGATGGACAAGGCAGGAAAGCTGGCTTTCCTGGCCTCCGACGGAGACCACCTCCAGTTCACTAGGGCATGGTTCAATTCCAAACTGCTGCCTTACCTGCGCTAACAACACTTTGAATGTTGCGCAATGCTGTCAATTCAGTAAATTAAAATAAGCTCATTAATTGATTAAATGGCATTTAAACACACAGGTCCAACTCAAATGAACTGATGGCGCCATAGCTTCATGATTAGAGCAGGAAAGCAAATGCACACACGATTCTCACCTATTGCACTGATCATTTGTAGTATATTCTGTTTACTCTGCTGATGCTGTCTTGTGATGCTATATTGATTTTAGCAGCGGTTATGTTACTACTTCTACCTGATGTCAAATGTTACAATGTGTGATGTTTTGTTTGAGCCTTTTTAAATAAAATCTTAGATTCTAACAAACCCTCGCTTCATCAGGTGATCATTTCTGAAATACATCATGTCACTCAACTCAAACATTTGACAGATGACATTCTGCTTGTTCAGAACCAATAAAAACCCAAATTCATACATTCATTTTATTGCAACATTTTTAATGGTGTCTCCAGTACTAATGAGCAGAATTTTGATTCTGGACCCAAATCAAGAGGTAAAAGTAAGTGACAATACAAAAGAAAATCCAGCTAAGAGCTTCATAGCTACAAGAGTGATGGATAACCAAAGAGAAACGAGTGAAGACATGGCTAGGTGTTAATGGAGAGACTACGATGCTGGGGCTAATATTTAAGACTATTCAATAATAACCCATATCTATACAGATCATTACAGCAGATGTTTCCAATCAAGAGTAAGCATTAACCACCAATGATTATGTCCTGTAATCGCTCGTCTCTATTGGTTTCTTGCACTTCCAGTTTGTACCAAAACCAGGAGCCAATCTGATCAAAAGCAATTTCTCTTTGCCAGAACTTTTTCCTACATGCCTCCTTACATGGAATGTTTCTTTTAAATACTCGGGAATGTCCTATGTGTGGGCTTAAGGGATTGCACATGGAATGATATCTTTGTTCCAAGTCATTTAGAGAAAAGTGTGTTAAGATGCCAAACAGACGATGACCCTGCACCCAACTTGTTTTTACTCTCATTTGTGTGCTCTGCAAAGTCTTGTTACATCATTATCCACTATGAATGTAAAGAACTGTTGTTATAGTAAACACCCGTGGAGGTGATATGGATAGAGGGCTTGGTTGTACATGTGCTTCACCACTGAATTGCATATAACGGAACAGAAACCTATTAGACCCCTATTTAAAAACACCTGCCCCTCCTGACCAGGAAGAGGAGAAAACAAATGATTGGTTGAAGCAACCTGACAGTAGAGCCTGATTGGCCACAGTGTTGTTATGGAGGAGTCAATAACCAGATAACAATAACCCCACATGCCCATGTTGGCTATTCTACAAGTTAAATTTAGCATAGCATTATGTGGATAGGTATAAAATATGATACAGAGCATCCCAGTTATTGGCAAAACTGAATGTTTTTCAAAAGTGCTCACTGGCCATGGGGGGGGGGAAACCAATTTCAAATGACAAGCTGCTCCCTGCAATTGGCTGGAGGAATGCCCCAGATAAAGCAAGCAGTCCTCTCATTGGCTTATGGAAGGAACAGCTTAAGCTGTGATTGGCTGATGAGGAGAAAGGAGGGATAGGCGGGTGAGGTCCGAATCTCAGCCTACGGTGCGAGAGTTAGCTGGTTGGGTGGTCGGTTGGTTGATCAGTCAGGTAGGCATTTGCAAAAAAGGGGGATGGTGTTGAGAGGGGCGGCCGTTTCACGCGCTAGCCCCTCTATCCAGCGATCTCTGTTGCTGTGGTGACGAGCTTCTTGCCGTCCCAGACAGTCTTGAACTGCTCGGGAACAGCGATCTCCGTCTGAGAGGGAGAGAGGACACGTCAGTTATCACAGTGAACACAAAATTAAAGTTAAGAGTCCATATACGTTTACACAGACAAGTGAGAGAAATGTTTGTATAGGAAGAGTACATAAAAGCACTTTAGGTAAGGAACCGAGCAAGTAACAGATCCAATTTTACTTCCTGTCTGTGCTACATTACCACATTCAATTTTATTACATACTCTGCGTAACAGCAGCTTCTGACAAAGTACCGAGGAAAACGCAAACACAACACATCTCCCCCTCCGACAGGACACTCACAAATTCTCCGTCTTTGTTGGGTACCAAGACGTTCATCTCTGAGCTCTTGGCGCTTATGATCTCGCAGCTCAGAGAGTCTTTGCTCAGGTAGACGTGGCAACCGTCCGTCTTGTTGATGGAGATAGTGGGGACCTTGCCTATGACCTAGAAACAAAAAGGCAAGGCGACAAAATGTTACAGGGCACTCATCCCCCCCGTTTGCTCTAGTGGAGCTTCTCAGCGGCCAAAAGTAGAGGACTGGTTGTACTGAGAAGCTCCCAGCTGTGAATGTGTGCAACTATAGGAATGTGAAGCAGGGCGCTGCTGAACAAGCATGTGAGCACAGAAAAACCTTCCCCGGACAAAGAATGGTGGAAAAACAAGTGACCATGAAATACCATGACAGGCAAAAAAATAGACAGACAAATACACAACATGGCATTCAGGTTCAGTTTAGTCCTCTGAGCAAACATGGCAACCCTGCTTCTTGTGTCTGTTCCAGTCCCAAAATGGGTCGTTTTGTCTCTACATTGCGTTCATGCATGGTGTACACACCTGGATCTTGACATCTCTGCAGTTGATCACCTCTACGATGCCTACAACGTCATCAAACACCAGGCCCATTTTCTTACAGTTGTCTGACAGAGAAATGAATGAGAAGAAACAAACGTATGTCACGTAACCGCTGAGAGGGGGGGTTTACGTCCGAGTTACCAAGGGCGCCTGGCTCACAAAAGCACCTACTCCTCTCATGTGGCAAGCCAAAAAGAAACAAGCCTGCAAACCAATGTGTTCTTACCTACAATGATGGAGTTGAGCTTGCCCTTGACCTGCAATGTGCTTTTGTTACACTTGAAAGCGTAAACCACTTGCTTCAGCTCTGTGTCGCTGATCACCAGGTCCTGTGCCCCTTCTTGGTTCTCCTACAGAGGGTACGGGAGGAAACAGAGGAAGAAAGAAAAGAAAGGTAAGAAAAAAAAAAAAGATAAGAGTAAAAGCACAAAAGAAAGAAGAGAAAACAGATAGCGCTTTAGAGAGATTAAAAAAGGTCTGAAACTCTGGCGCTACCATAAAAGGGTCAACTATAAAAAGCAACGATATCAGAAAGTACTCGTTCTGTCTCGATGACTCATTGTGAAACGATTCCCAGCCCGCTGCCTAAACAGATCCAAACAACTTCATTTTAGCCAAACGCCACAAAAACAAGAAGTCAACTGAGCAAACTTGCCCCTTCCTGTCTCCATCTTCTGTCACAGGGACAAGAGGAACCACAACTAAAGATAAACTCAGCTTTATCTCAGTTGTATTCTGTCTAGGGTAACCCATGTAGTGATGTACACCCGGGTTAGAGGCTATAACAACACAAATTGCATTCAAAACAGAGTGAGTGAGCAAATAACTTACCACTTTCCACTTCTTTCCGTCCAGCTCCAAAACGGGGGGCAGTGTGCGGGTGGGGGTGGGCGGCGGCGGGGGCGGCGGGCAGCGGGTCGGGGGTGAGGTGAACGGTTTCGGTCCAGTACGCACTGGAGCGGCACCCTGAGTCCTCAGGGTGGGGTTCTTGTGGGTCTTCTGGTCGTCAGACACATGCTTCAGGGCTGGGGACAAATGGAGAGGGAGGAGGAGGTGGAGCGAGAGGGGAACACATGAGACTTCAGTAAAAGTTGGAAAAACGATGAATTGAAATAGAGAGGTTGAGGAAGGATGATGAGATGAAACTAGAAAAAATACATTTCCATTTATTGCTTGAGCAATACGTTTGGACATTCAAAAACTACAGGGGCATAAAAGTAAAAATAGTAGATTTTTGTCGATGGAATGAACAAAATTGTGTTTTGGTGGAATGCATCTTTAAAAGCAGCAGATTGGAGTCTATGAAGCACTTTGATCAGCATGTGGAACAACAAATAAATACATTTATTACAATTAGGAAGTTTCTGACAACATTTTCCTCATCCTAGTTCAGGCTGTCGTGACAAAACTTTCATCCCCTCATTTTCCCCCCGAAACATCCCAGTTTCGACTTGAAACACCCTCCAAGACCCAGAGTACGACATGCTTCAGGCCTGGAGACCAAAACCTGGAATACTGGCGGTTCTCTCGGCCACCTACCGCTGGTGATGCCGGATCCCTTGTTGATGGCGGCGAACAAAGCGTTCCGAGTGTCGGGGCCAGAGTCGCCGCCGCCGCCGCCACCCGATGACGTGCCGAGGTCCATGGGAGGAGGGGGAGGTCCAGGGGGAGGGGGAGGAGGGCATCCGCCAGCAGGAGCACTGGGAGGAGCTGCGGAGGCCGAGGCTACGGGGCCCTGAGGTGGAGAAAATACTGGATAAAAGCTGTGTTTGAATCCATCTGATCACACACACACACACTGCACGTGATTCAAGTCGGGTGTTTTCATCCTGCCTAAGAGGATATATATATAAGAAGAGTATAATAATAGAAAACATAGGGAGACAGAATGCCCATGAGAGCAGGACAGGAAGAAGTGGAGCAGGAACTACAAAGCAGAAGCTCACACTCTTGCTCCAGGTCAGTCCGGTGGTGTGGTGCTGTTTGATGTAGCTCTGCATCTCAGTCCAGATGGAAAGGAAGGCCTTCACCCAGTCCACGTGGCCCTTGTCCCTGTAACGACAGCAGTGGTGTCTTAGTACATTTTCATTTCATTCAATTATATTTTTCCCCTTCAATGTGATAAAATGGGACGTTGCACATAATCCAAACTAACCACTGAGCCAATATCTCATGTGTTGCTACGAACCTTATTCGAACAGGCTCTTTTACATTCATTCAAGATTTCCAAGACCTCACTGACAAATACCTGACTAGTCTAAAAATCACACGGTAAGCTGCAGCCACAGCCTCCTAGTTTTGTCAAGTCCTCTCAGTATCATAAGTGCATAGGCGACGTGCGTCATCGTGTGTTGTGGCAGTGCTGACTAAGTAAAACTGTAGGGTGCTTCAATGTAAAAAGAGCCTGGGGGAAGGAAAGAATAGAAGACAGACGGGTCCAGCAAAGTTCTCTACTACGTCTGAAAGTTCATTCTTCCTGTTATTTACTAGGTGTTACACCATCTTGACATCTTGACATCTTGATGCAGTAAGAAACCCCACTTGTTGGTTACACTACATCCTGAAATGAATGTGTTGATAGTTTCGGTATAACTGCATACAGTTCAGTAGGTAGAATGTATTCCCAAGTCCTTACTTTTCCTTGTAGTCCTTGAGCACACGGTTGGTGTAGAACATGGCAGACTCCTGCATGTCTTTAACATAGGGGCAGGGCTTAGGAGCCTGGGGAAGACGAATGACACAAGAAACAATTGAAGGCTTGTCTGAAATTAGATTACATTTTGAAGACCAAATACAGTAGGAAATGTGTTTGAAGGAGAAAAACAAAATCAGTTTAGCTGTTGTTTCAAAATAAAAGCAATTGGCCTACATTGGATGAATGCATCCGATAAGTTTAAGCTTTTGTTAACCGTATTCTTGGGTCCTAAGCAATGAAACAATCAACAAGGAGAATGAATTATCTTAAATCACCTAAACTATAACCAACAGTGAGGCTCTGTTGTTGGCGTTCACATGCCAGCCAAGCAACAGGCTGTCTCACTCACCAGACAGCGATGACAGAATGAAAGAGTGGCTTGTTTCTGATTAAACCACCCACAAAGAAACCCGCACTCACCCCAACAGGCATTCAGACTACGGTGCCAAAAGCCTCCCTTTCCTGCCCACAATCCCCCCCCATCTCACCATGGCCACCCAGCCGAGAGCAGGCACACCCTCGCTGACGGCGGAGAGGTGGCTGAAGAACGGCGAGCTGCGGCTCTGCTCGCGAAACGTCTGCACCTGCTGGATCACTTTGGACACCGGCTGCAGCAGAGACGTCAAAACTGCCTAAAAAGAGGAGAAGAAGAAATGTTTTGGCTGAATTGGTTGGGTGGTCTGACCAGTCTAAAAGAGCTGCCACGCGTTACATAGAGAACTTCATTTGTAATGGTTTCAGCAGAGAGTTTTATTGTCATTTGCTGCTTTCATGCAACAACCAAAAAAAAAAAAGCAGCTGTATTCATATGCTAGATTTCAGAATGAAGCATGCTCATGTGGTCCATACAGGCCACATACCCCAAACCAATATGCAAACTGTTTAAACAGCACATTGATTAATCAATTAGTTAACTGAGACAATCGATTGGGTAAAGATCAAGTGTATTTAACTTACATCAGAGGGTTTCTGGGAGGAGGAGGCTGTGACAATGAGCTGTCTCTGACAGGAGAACGCCTGCTTCATCATGTCCGCCTGGGGAGCAAGAGGGAGAGAGAGACAGTTAGAAAGGGGGAGAGACAGACTGTGGTGTGAGAGGGTGAGGGAACATAGTTACAAATAAATAGCAAAGCAGATGATTTCCAATACATGTTCACTGTATTTGTAAATTCTATTTTCTCCTCAAATTTTCACTCACATGTTTCTGGACATCGCCCCCTATCTGCTGGCTGAGGGAGGTGTAGTCGGCCACGGGACCGTTGATGATGTCGTCATAGGCCTCGACGAACGCCGATAAAGCTACAGGGAAGGAAGGACACCAGAAGAGGAAGGAGAATTAACAGGGCAAAGTAACAGAAGTCTGAGATCATGTCATGAGTCATGTTTTTATCACATGCTCTGTTATCAAACCACAAACACATTGACGAAAGAGGCTTTTGAAAAGGACAGGCTATGAAGTTTGTGGTCGGGGTTCTAGAAACCAAAGTACATTTCATTATCCAGCGAACTCTACAGCAGGGATAGGCAAGAGAGTACGCAGGTTTTCATTCAAACCAAACACTACAGCAGCCAACTGATTAGCACACCATCAACCACAGAGGGAGGAACTAGTCAGCGAAATCACCCGGTCTAGTGATTGGTTGGAATGTAACCCTCCAGACTCTTGGCCCTCCACGGCTCATGGTTGCCTGCCCTGCTCTACAGCCTTACACTTGATTCAGCTACTATGGTGTTTGTCTAAGGTGGAGCAAATACTGGAGCTGTGGAAACAACACAGCTCGAGGAGGAGCTCTCCTAAATAGTTGTGGTAGCACCGACGTGAGGCTCAAATGTTCATGTTTTCACAAGCCGTACCTCCATGTAAACGTTTGATCTGATTAATGCATGACTTCATTAGAGAAGGACATTCATAGACACTATCAGACATCTCATTTGTGATAAGAGCAATAAATAAATAATACCTCCACCAGCAGAGTCCCCGGCGTTGCCGCCCGACGCAACCTCCAGGCGGCCCACCGCTACCTCCAGCCGCTGCACCAGACTCGCCAAATCTGCCATACCTGTGAGATGAAGAGGAGGGGGGGGTGGGGTGGTAGAAAGAGAGAAGCGAAGAGGCACCAGGCATGAGCTAACAAGTTCATTGTCGGCGGGTCAAGCTACAAAGCAGCCATTCAAATCCCATTAATTTCTTCGCTTCAAAAGCTCTTGGCTGAGGCAACAGGCGACAAACAAGACATTTTTTGTCCTGAAATGGGGTCTGGTGTCCATTTGGTTCTTCTCAAACTACCAAGCAGGAACAGCAGGAGGATTAGGACTAGGCCAATTTAAAACTCATGTATTAATTAATTTGACACAAAAGCCCAGTTGCTAAATCGTCTCATCAACAAGATACCAAAAACACAAAACTAAATTTTGGGGGCAATCCAATTGCAAACGATAAGGAAGCCCTTCCCAGCCCATGTTTGGCCCTGCGGTGGAAGTTACTCGGTCCCACCTTAACAGTGGTTGAGTAACAAAGAGGAGAGGAATGGGGCTGCAGGGAAGCAGGTCCAGACCTGCTGACTAAAGGCATGTAGGCTACCAGACTGCTGCTGCCGCCTCTCTGCAGACTTGTCCTGTCATCCCAACTATGTTATTTGAACATGCTAGTATCTTTAACAACACCCATAAATTTTGCTGTCAGGATCTAAAGCCCAGAGCAAAAACAACTCTGGACAGAGTTAAACGCATAGTGCTACTTCTATCCTTGTGACGGCATTTCATTGGCTTTCCCCAACCAACCCCTCACAACTACATCCTTAACCATGACGTTAATCTAAACCTAGCATAATCTTACACTTAGCAAACGGGAGTACGTACACACACACCTAATGAGATGGCTAGCGTTACATAAGACAGCTGTAACCCGGCACTGCCTGAGATGGCCTCCAGCCTCAGGTACTTTCACCTGGCTGAGGGTGAATGGAAGCAGGGACTATCTCACTAATGAGTCCACGCCGGCCTGGGCTCTCTCAAAATAAACCCTTCCTTCCCCTCTCACTTTCACTAAAGAGGCACCGAACAAAATCTTTGATACTAAATATCTAATGACTTTTCAAATTGGATACAAAGCCTTCATCATTTTTGGCCGTGAGAGCGAGCTGAAGCTGACGAGGTATGCATGTCCCGGGGGATAATAATGGGGAGCGGGCAGTAAAAGTTTTATGAGCAGGCTGGCAACCATGTTGGATGATAAATTAGGGTTTGATTGACATGGATTTTTGAAGGCTGATACAAATATATTTGAACTGAAGCTGCCATTAGATGATATTTTGTGGCAATATTCAATCTCTTAAATTGGACCATTTTCATGCCAAATAACTATTATTAGTCAGTGGAAAAGCCTCTGAACAGCATTTAGACTACGGTGTAACTGAAACTTAATTGAGACCCATATAGGTGATTTGGCATCTCCTTAAGGCAGGGTGAGGCAGGTTTCAAAGACTGAAACCCCTGAAGCTGTTCAGTAAAAATCATATCCCCACGTCCATCATTACTGGCGGGGTACGACAATGACAGGCCAATATGTGGTGAGTGGTGGTGCCCACTCACCTGTTGAAGAAAAAGTAATAACTGATAATACAAATTATTTTACAGTAGCCTACTCCTACAGTAGTTTGGTTCGCTTCAGCAATCATCCATGCCCTCAACTTCCCTTCTTGTTTGCCTCGCCTATTCAGATAGAGTTGTAAATTAATCATCTCCACAAGACTTTTGAGATGAAATGAGATCACAGCAGGACACACACCTTGACTACCCTTGACCTACATGTACAGCGGTAGGTCTGAGCTATGACTGCAGCATCATAACAGCAAGACATGCCTACAGATACCAGAGTTCAACTGCCACACTTCCTCGTTGCCTCAGCTGAGGTATGACTCAACCTGCAATTGAGAACGGGTGTGTCCGAGAGTAATGGACCCCAGAAAATATTAACTTCATGGCAGGTTTAACAGAGCGAAGTTGTTTCTAATGATGCAAACAAGCTTCTCCCAACTCAGTCAAATAGAGAATCCATCTAAATTATTATATTTGGGTTTACTGGGTTTCACAGCTGGCTATGCTGCTACACCAATCTATCGTGTGTAGTAATACAGTGACTGGAACAGTTCAGCCACGTGCCGACCACCAGGAAGACTCCACTCACAAGGGAGAAGAAATGAGTTTCCAGAGACACAGAGCATTTACCAATACACAGGATTTGATGTTATAATCCTTTACACCATAATTCAGGGTGACTCTAGCTATGACTTGAGAGAAGGTCTTGCTGTCTATGGTGTATGTAATAGTGCATGCCATCGATTTACACTGTGGGGGCAAGTCGGCTGTAATCAGGGATCAATCAGAGGTGGAGGAGCCACAGAAATAGAATCAATCATCTATCAGTAAATCATTCCAGGCACTGTTTCTTAACCCAGGTGTCAGCCACATGGGTAAGTCTGTCACAACAAGCTTTGACCCCAGTGCCAGACTACATTTCAGGCTGAGAATTTTAAATTCCCCCTGGTTCATGGGTGGATACGTTTTACCCGGATTGGGTGCAGATCCTTGACCTGAGCTGCAGTCTTAGCTCTTGCTGGTCTCCTCCAATAAAACCTTACCTACTAATATATATAGGCCTATTTTGATCAACATGTGGCATAAGGCTCTGCACCATCGACGTGCAGGGGAAGTGAAGTAGGTTATGTGAAGACTTCTGCCTCGCAGCCTGGGGACAGACGTTCAGTTCAGACATAAAGGGAGCGTCGTAGTCGCAGTCTGTGCAGCTCTGTAACCTAGCTATATTGTTGGGATAAAAAAAAAAACAGGTCATGTCTTCTTCAGAGGGAGAAGTAGGACAAATCAAGCGAGGTCTAACCTTTCCCACAGCCCCGTGGTGGGCTCGAGCCTCGAACAAATCACGCACAAGCCGATGATAATGTGATTGGGGAGACGGCCAACGGTGCTAGCTCGGCTAAAGCTAGCAAAGTCACCAACACCGAAAACTGTCAATCTATAACACAGTTGCAGTGTGTTTGGTATGAACCGTGTTGCTCCTGGTTCAACAGCGGTTGTGAAACAAATGAACGTTAACCGTCCAAACAGCGGTAAGGTTAGGTGGATATCTGTCAACAGTCTCCCCTCTCCGTGTCTGTTTCGGCATTTCCTGTATTTTTGCACACCCCTCCCTACGTTAGCTAATGTTGCACTGGTCTGCAAAAAAATGAAGTTTCCACATTCAGCAAGCCTAGAAACACCTCGGATAACGGAAGGTTACAATAACCCTTGAATATCTGCGCTACCTGGCGATTCAGCTTACTTCCATTAACTAGCAGCAAACTCAGCTAGCCCGTTAGTTAGCATCACACCGATTTCAATAACGTTAAGTGATTTCTGACTGACTCGGTGCCGTGGCAAGGGAGCGGCGACGCATTGTCGGCTCCCTCGGTTCAATTATATGCACTTATAAAAACGCCCAGCGTCGCTAGAAACAGTTACAAACCACGCGGGGTGACAAATGCACGCGCCATACCTGCTAAATTGGTCAAGCAGTGATTTGGTCTTCGATCGCCGTCAATTTTCCGTGGAGTGTGCAGGGTGGGAGGCTTGCAGTCTGGCTTCGGCTTTCTTCCTGTATCGGTGAATTTCCCAGCTGTCACCGCGCCGCGTTTCCGCCCTTCTTCGCGCAACCAATTCCTTTCCCATATAAGGAGTGAGAGGCAGAGAGCGGCTAAAACTTAAGAAAAAGATGAGACGACTTTCCTTCCTCTCACTAGCGTGTCTGTGCAGCAGAGATATTTCAGGGTCTTCATTTTTGTCTCTGCGTTTTTGCCGTTTAAGAAAATACAGAGCTTCATCGCAGTTGCTCTAATGACTGCCCTCAACTTCCATCTGCCAGTTGATGGTGTAATCTTCATTTAATTTGTATTTTTAGACTTTTATTCAGAACTATTTCATTACCATCTTCACAATTGCATTATAGTTATATAGCAGAGCACAAATGACTGAGTATGTTGGTCTTGCAGGTTTTGCCTGAACGTGTCTGTTCTGGCCTCTGATGTGGTGGTGGAAGGACCTGAAGCCTGAGTCTTGTCATGCAGGAGATTCAGTTGCTGAAATATCTTTTATGAACGAGAATGGGTTCAAGAGCAGACCAGATATGCACACGCAGCAACACGTTAGGTGCTTTCCACACATAAAATATCGTAAGCAATTCAAGTGGAAAAAATAGGGAAGTTTCAGCCACTTCTCTTTAAGATAGCACTGGCTACATATCCGTGCAGGGGAGGGAAAGAAAAGATGGGTCACACCTCTTTACCAGGTTGCAAGAGAGTGGTCTTATAAAACAATGGTCAGTCAAAACTAAAAGGGCCAGGCCTGGGTTTTAAATCATTACGTTTTAATGAACATACGCCCAGAAATTTGTGTCCAATCTCCAGTACCACAGTCACTGATAGAAACCGTTTTCTAACCTCTGCTTCCATCTACTGCTCTGTACTGTGCCACCATACCCAGTGAGGCAAAATGACACAGGCTTCCATCATTACCTCAACAATCGTGTTAATGGAGCAGTAAAGGTCACCCAGTGATGTTAATGGTCAGTCATAAAAGACAATGAGAAAACAAATGATGCAGGAGATGTGTGAATGATATGGCATTACATCAGGGTCAGGGCAGCGATACTGGAATAGCGGGTCAATAAGAGTTGTTTGTTTCTAAGTCAGCTGGTAAAAAGCTTGGAGAAACTTGCAATTAGAGATGTAAAAACAGTGACTCTCAAAAGGAGGTGAAGTGGGCCACATCTCTTTTTGGCATGATGTATCAGAAAGGGTGCCACGTATCATCCTAGAACCAGGCCTGGTGAAGAGGAGGACCTACATCAATGGTTTTCAAACATTTACTCTCAGGGACCCGCCTCTTGACAAGAATTCTCCTTTGGCCCAAAACTGATTTTGCAAGTTATGTTGTCAGCTAATCTTGCAAGTCTTTCCCCGTTTTAGACTTAGAACTTTATATCCTAATATTTTTATTCACCATACCCTACTTTACAGAAACGGTTTTGGTGACATCACCAAGCCAGCAACTACAGGGAACATTTTCTCCAGGAAAATCTGAGGGTGCATTTAATTTGTCCGTCACACTTCAAAGGTCCTGCTCCAGAACTTATGGCATTCAGCAACAGAGAGCCTTCCACAGCTGCTGGGACAGTGGAAAATAACAACCATGGAACAGGAAAGAAATGGAAAACCTCTGTGGTGAACTACAGGTGCTGAGTGAATGACGACTATTAAAGCAGCCAAACAACAAGGCAAGCTTTCATCGAGGTCGAGTCATGTTTGGCTCCTCTTGGGGAATGGCTGAAAACATCTTAATGAATACTTAGCAAAGCACACAACCAACAGAAATAAAAAATCAAGAACAAAATGGAACGTGTTTGATTTAATTTACAGATCATCCAGTTGCATCAGGTCTGGTCATACTGGCGAAGGAGGAGAAATCCTTCACTAAAATCTTGTCATTTGTAACAATTTAAATTAAAGTCAGTACCCCTTCATTTTGAGGATGCTCCCTCTCCTCTCTCTCTCAGGCTGCCTTCACAGTGGACTCCATCAGGCTTGGGGTCAATTCACTTATTTCTATTAATTCAAAATGCAATTAATTTACTAATTACAGAATAAATTCTACAATTAAACAATTGCGATGAAACGTATATTCTGTTTTTCCATATTTTCACTGAGTTTTCAAAAATACTTTTTCACATAATCTTAAAAGCGAATCAACCCCAAATCTGGACAATTGCCCAAAACACTGTTTGCTAGGATGTGCTACAGGCATGGGGAAAAAGATGAAATAATTTCAAATAGTTGGCACATCAGGTGCACTTGATTTTGGTTTGCCTCACACAAGTTGGCAAAAGATGGCCAGTTAAATTCAGCACACCTGAAGAAAATATTTCAAAACATTCCTGCCCAGGCCTGATGTGCACTAGGAACATTAAAAGCAGAACTAGTGCAACATTACTGATATCAGCATGAAATGATGTTACAGTAAGAAAAGGTTCTTTTTAAAATGATTGCTTACTTCACACAGAGTACAGCTCGGATCAAGTCAAAAGGTGTACCCTTAAAACATTCAACAACCAAAGAAAAAGTGACTCAAAACCCGGGACTCGATTTACAGGCCAGTTTCACAGTCTGCATGCAAAGCAATCACACTGCTGGATGTTACAGGTGAAGCATCACTTGAAGAGGTTTTCCCTCCGTACAGCCCAGTCCAGAAACACCCCTCATCCACAGATCTACAGGTGAATTAGACGCAGCCTCTGTTGTTCAATTTTACTTCACTGACTGAAGAAAATGTTTATCACTACTTCTATGTTCTTGCGACCTTACTAGGATGTGAGAGCCTGTGATCAACTCCACCAATCAGTATTGTAACATTAATGTACAAGTAATGTTAGAGTCAAGCCTGTAATTATAGACTACTGTACAATTTTGAACATTAGAATTATTTAACTGAGAATGACACGTAAAAACACGCTTGGGGTGAAATCAAGGATTATTGCCAAATTTAAACAAATATATCCAATATATCCAGATCATTTGCGCTTTTATCAGCATAGACTTACATACACTGAAAGAGGCGAACATCCCTCACATTAACCCTATGCTCTTACCTCAGCCATACACAGGGATGTTTTTAGGATTGAGCACAATTTCAGCAAACCGAATGCAGAGGGGCAAAATGTGGCCAAAGAAAACAAGGATGAATGTATGCACTCATCATAGGTACTTGCTGACATTGCACAGATGCTGAAAGATTATCCAAAGAGTTAGCTAGGAAGAACAATGTCAAATCATCACTTTGCCTTGCATACTGCTTACACAGACCCATCGAATCCCTTCAAATCTATAGATGTGTAACTGAGTGAGGTTACTGAGGTGCCTCTGGACTTCAGCTGCATTCAGATCAGCTAAAATGCATTCTTTGCCTTGATCTCTTCAAGACTTTTGCTGACCAAGGACAAGGAAATGAAGGATTTCATACATTTTGACTGCAGCCAGGGCCTCCTGACCATGGCTCAACCTTCTGCATTCAACAGCTCCCTTTTTAACCACAGAGATAAAAATGTGAGTGGAGCTATCAGGATGAAAACAAAGTGCATCGACATCAAATCACTTAAAGGTTGTTTGTTTAAAAAAAACTAAAAAAAACTAAAATAAAACAGTGGTCTTCATGGTTCAAGCAGTCATTCCACCAATACATCTTGAGGGGAGGAAGCAGTTCCCTGTTCATCCCTTTTGTTGTGAATTTCACCCTCCTCAACTCCGTCATCCTCAGCATCTTCTCGGTCAAGGGCCACAGTGACAGGCGTGTGAGGACCTCACTAACGTTGTGTACTCCAGTGTGTGATCCAGTGAGTTAGTCCACTGAGAGGTATAAGCCTCCAGGGACAACAGCATTTTCCAAGATCCTCTGCCTCTGACCAACATGGCTGACAACAGCGTAACATAAGTGACTCTTAAGTTAGGTTAGTAAGAGACCAGTCTAAATAAAAAAAAATAAAAAAAAATAAACCTTTTTGGCACAACAGCCAGAGGAACACCATTTCAGGCGCGCACAAACACACAACATACATTGACACGTGCAGGCTGTCATTCCAGCATCAAAGTGGACCAGAACTGCAATCTGTCGCTCATCATGCACAGACGTACATTTAGAGTACCACCAGGGGGCGCTGGGTAGCTCCGTTTTGGTTGCGTTTTTTTTTTTTTTCCTTCAGAAGAGTCACCTTGTCAGCTGTATTGACACCAACAGGAAATCAGAGCAGAGTTAACCATTGTTTTTTTGTTTGTTTACTTGGCAGTGTTTGGTAGCATCAGTCTGACCTGGGAAGAGTGTGAATACGACGTGTGTGTGTGTGTGTGTGTGTGTGTGTGTGTGTGCATGCGTGTCTCAGAGAGCTGATGTGAGCGTGAGAAGTGGGCTCGCTGGTTTTCGTGTCATTGAAGGAGAGTCTTCTCTCCTGCAGTCTCTAACCAACGCGTCCCGTCCATGAGGGGTGACAGTACATTCTTACGTCTCTTGGGTTACATAGGGGCTCTATGTTATATTCAACTACCATTCTGTGCCACATTGGTCTCCCCCCCATTTCTCCGTGACATGGTACAGTATGCTTCTCCGTATTGGCTCAGTGTGGGAGCAGGGAAACAACAAGTGGGGCGTGGCTACAACATGTATCCAGCATGTTTTTCCTCTCTCCCTCTTTCCAAACCCAAGTATCATACACAGCGTCTTCGTGGGTGAGAGGTGTGAGGTCTGTGTATTGGAGAACGACAAAGAGAGAGACAGAGAGAGAGAGTGATAAATAGAAGGGTGTGAGCGTTGGAAGAAGTGTGTACAAGAGGAGGCGTGTGCTTCCCCCCCCCTTCTCTCTTGCTATAGCAGCTCTTCTCTTTGCTTCTTGCTCCTCGTTGGCCCCTGGCCGTTCCTCAGGGACCCGTTCTGGGGCCGCAGGAGGTGCCCGCGCTCCCGGTCCGTCCACGGGACCCCGCCCTGCCCGTCGTCACTGTCCAGATCAGAGTCCGAGTGCATGAGGGCGGAGGAGGAGGGGGTTGGAGCCGGCTTCATACGACCTGGCAGCAGGGTGGAGGAGGAGGAGAGAAGAAGACATGAGAGAAGAATAGGAGGATGAAGATACGATACTGTTCTGTTAAAGCTGCACTAGGCAAGATCTTTATGTAAGAACACACCGGTCTCACCAGCCAATATCACAAAGTGGGGCTGCAAAAGGGAAGAGCGTCCCATCCTCCCTAAGTGAGACACCAGAGTTGAAATTCACTGATGACATGTTAGAGGATTTCTGGGTATTGAAGGTCACATTTTTGAAACAGTTACCCCACTCTGCCGTTTGGAGCCGCCAATATGTGAAGTTGCCTAGTGCAGCTTTAAAAACTGTGATGAAGCTATATTTAAGAGTTGCAACGATTTGTGACGGACGTGTGTGTGTGTGTGTGTGTGTGTGTGTGTGTGTGTGTGTGTGCGTGTGCTGTGTGTCTCACCAGCTCTAGGGGGTTGCAGCTCCAGACCGTCTTGCTCGTCAGCTTCTAGCATTTTGTAGCGGCTTTTGTTTCTGCGCACTCTGCTCTTACGCCTTCCAGGAAAAACACAACACAATATCTTCAGTGGTGTAGTGGTGGTTACATACTGTAACTCTAAAATTCAATAAAAGTCAATTGAAATGCTGAATATGCTTTATAACGCCCAAAGAAAGAAGTGGGTACTTTTAAAAGGTAGATGACAACCCCACATTATAATCATACATGACAGAAAACAAAATACAAATATTTAAGACATATATATATCATATTTAATATCACTTACCTTCGGCAGCAACACACCATCCCCCAGGCAACTGTCGCTATAGCAACCACAATCATGAAGGATGCTATAGTCACGTATAGTACACTCCACTCTGAAAATAAAAAATATATATAATGCATACTTTACAATGCAATGTGTATAATATATTAGAAATTGTATATTTCACAGTGGGTTTTTTTTTCATTTTTAAAGGACGTCAGACGTGAGGAGGAGCTCAATTTGATAATCGATAGGCCGTGACTCTGATTCAGGCTCAGGCTCTTGTTTCAGATTAGTCTCTCAAGATCAATAACACTGTGAAACATCTGACTGGGATTTATCTCATCTCACCACAGTTGCTCTCTGCGTCTCCCAGCTGCGCCGTGATGAAGTTCTCCATCCAGAAAGGGTGACAGACGCAGCGCCGCGTGAACGAGTCACACTCCCCGTGGCTGGAGCAGTTCAGCTGGCAGACTGGGGAGGGAGGAGGAGGAGACTAGACCTTAACATCCCAAGTGGAAATGTATCTGCACAGCATACAATCCACACATAACATAGCACGTATAACTACTGGTAGGGGCGGTAAGTTGACTACAATGCACAACAGTGGCACATACAGCTAGAACACATCACCCGGGAAAGTTGGGAGGAGGAGAGAGAGAGAGAGGGAGAACAAAAGGGGGGAACAGAAGAAGAGATAACATGTTGCAACAGTTCAAAGTCTCAGAAATCTGAGCGATTCGAACTGAGTGCAATCATTATTTGACCTATGCCTACTCCCTGCTTGTAAATAATGTGGCAACATGTGCAAATAAATTACAAAAAAATAAAATAAATATAATCTGAGATCCATAATAAATGATGATGTGCTTTTGCTGCACAGCCTCTGGTGTATGACGATAATCCACGCTTACATGCATGTCCGGCATGTTACATAAATATACTCTTTACTATACTCTCCACGCCGAGTATGAGTGCTTACCCTCGGGCAGACGATATAGAGTACCCAGATGTAAACTCAACCGTTTTAAAAACTCATTTGTGCCTATCTCAATTAAAATTTTAAATAGTGTTATGTAGGGGTAGGATGTAAGGGTTGTTCAATAGCTCCATGGTGTTCTTATCATTGGTTGGTATGTGCAATATGTGGAATGTGCAATATGTGGAATGTGCAATATGTGGAATGTGCAATACGTGGAATGTGCAATATGTGGAATTGGTGTTGTTTTACTATAGTATGTGCTGCTTGTTATATGTTGTTTGTTTTTATTATGGAGGCAGTTATATGTGTGCAATACTTGAGTCCAAGACAATTTTCCCCATGGGGACAATAAAGTATATTGTATTGTATTTACGTTCTCTTCCTTCTTATAACCATCCAGTACTCACTGACTGTGTCCACCCGCCGGGCCTTGAAGATGAGGAAGTCGTTCTTCTGTTTGCGCAGCTTGTTGCGGAGCCCCATTGCAATGCTGCGGCCAGACAGCGGAGGGCGCCCTGGGCTGCCTGAGACCAGGAAGACCAGACGGGTACTGAGCAGGGAGGAAGAGAGGGGGGAAAAAAAATGTGTTTACAATTCACTTAGGTTATTTCCGTGCATGTCATTGTCACACTTGAAAGAGACAATTAGAAAGAAAGAGAGAAGCGGTGATGACATAATAAAAGGACGCCCCAGTCACTTTGCCAGCACTGAAGTCTTTCACAACAGCAAATCAATCATGCATTGGAAAAAAATTTAAAAACAACAACACTCAAACATGCCACTGATGCATTAGTACAATTTAGTCTCGAAAGAAATAAAAAGACGAGTCACGCAAGAAGATGCAGAGGAACTCACCTGTGCTCGTTGAAGGCGTTGATCTCTCGCACGACGATGTCACTGTCGAGCACGCCCAGTAGCACCCCAACCTGGCGCAGCAGCATGTCGCGCTGGCGGTGGGTGACCTGGGACACAGGGACCTCCAGCACCAGCTCCACCAAGTCACGCTCCCACATGTCTGAGAGAGAGAGAGAGAGAGAGAGAGGGAGAGAGAGAGAGAGAGACAGAGACAGAGACAGAGAGAGAGAGAGAGAGAGATAATGAGGGAATGAAAAGAAAAAAAACACTGACATGAGAAAATGAGGCCCATTGCAAGATCCATCTAACACTCTGCGATCTGGGAAATAGGCCAGGGCCAGGAGTGAGGGATTAGTTTCTGGCTCTGTGTGTGTGTGTGTGTGTGTGTGTGTGTGTGTGTGTGTGTGTATACACCATATGCTGCACAATGACCCAGTCAACCTGTTCTGCTGGTGCTGCTTTGTCTCTTGCTGTGTGTGTGTAACCATTTGTATGCATGAGCTTGCGTTATTTTGGATCCGTTTTCTTGCTGTCTTTCAAAGTGAATGTGTGTGTATGAGTTTGTGTCTGTGTCTATGTGTGTGTGTGTGTGTGTGTCTGTGTTCACTGTACCTGGTTTGACCTCCACTGCACCCCTGTCAGTGCTGGTCTGTCCCTTGCTGTCGGTGACCGTCAGGACGAAGCTGTATTTCCCCTCCACCAGGTTTCCGAGGAACAACACAACCTGGTGGTCCGAGTTGTTCAACACATCCTGTTGGGACGAGGAATAGACCGTTTTCCTACTCAGTTTCATACTTGTTTGTCTTTTCGTAACGCTCTGGGTGCCAGATGTTTGGGAGTTCAAAGGACAGTTAGTCTGTTGCAATGTCTGTGTTGTTTCCGTTTTGAGTGAATAAATAATAAACCTAATCCTCTCTTCTTTTTGAGCACTTCTCTCACTGACAATCATTCTAGCATCACAGGTTTGTTCCAATTGATCGCCAGGACACTTGGTGAGATCTAGGAGTTTTTTCAAATTCTACTGTTGCAGCCACTGTAAGTTGATCTTAGTCAGGTAAATGCATTATATGTAATATGTACTGCACAAACCACAACGGACTAGGTTTGAACACGGCTGTTCCCATGTAAGAAAACAACAGGGTGTGAAATAAACACCGGCCAAATGCTGGTAAATTCACAACCAGTGACCTTGGCAGGTAACCCACCATCAGTGGTAAAGTGGTGCAAGTGGATGGCTGATGGATTTACTAGCCACTGTTCCCTGTGGACAAAGAAATTAGTTTTCTGCCCTGGAAACCAAACAACCGATAGCCAAAAAAAAGTATTTATTAAAACTATTAATTTTGGTTTTCAAATATATATTTTGTTTACATATTTTTCATCATATATATATATATTTTTTTTTTAAAACTTAGATCCTTACACATTTCAATTATACCTTTATATTTTGTAGTACATGACACAGCACAAACTATAGCCAAAAGACTAGTTTAGCTAGCTAGTTTAGTTAGGATAAACTAGTTTGGGCAGATTCTTAGCGCTCACCTCTCTCAGGTCGTAGAAGATAAAAATCTAACAAGGAAGTGCAACATGAATAATGAAGGCTTAGGATATTATTAAGACTTCCTCATAGAAATACACAGCTCTGGACCACTCCAAATGATCAGTTTCTCTGGTTTTACCATTTATAGGTATGTGTTTGAGTAAAATGAACATTTTTGTTTTATTCTATAAACTACTGACATGAGTTGTGCCTGTGTTGGAATGGCTGCCATACATGTATATAGACAGTTACTTCTCTGCAAAAACTAACATTGCTGAACTGCTGAACTGATTTGCATTTTGTACAGGTCAAATGTTTAGACTACTGTACCCACTGTATACATAAAACCAAATATAATGCCTGCCAAGAATATTTTTTACTGGCCATTGATATGATATGTCACCCTACACGTTTTCAATCAAGTTTATAATTTATCATTCAAACTCAAATTACAAGAAAGCAATGTGATGGATGACAGTTGGAGCTTGGCGGGTGTTCATTTCAGGCCTCGATTGTACCATTAACCAATCAGATCAAATGACAAGAGTCTCCAGGTCAAAAGGTCTCATAACAACAGACTAGCCGGTCTCACCCCAGCGGCAGGGCTGTTGTCGTCTCTGGTCCACAGGTAGCTGACTCCAGCTTTGTCGTCTTTGGAGTGAGAGCCATCCAGAGAGGCGGTCCTCAGGGGCAGGGAGATGGACGGGCTGGACTGGACATGAGCCACCGGCGGCTGGTCCAGTTCTGATGGAAAAGGGAAGTGCGTTAACGGAGGTCGCAGTACTACAAGTCGCAGCTTTTGTCACTACAAAGATGTATCAATGGAGCATCATCTTCATGCGTCCAAACAAGGTTCATCTAAGGGATATTTACTCATGTAGGAGCATATTTTTCCCTGGAAAGCTTTTCCTTTAAATAATCTCTATTTCTTTATGAAGATATTAGTGATACAAGGGTGGCAGAACAGGTGAGATAGCTCTTGTAGGTGGGGCTGGGTAATAATTCAATATACCCATTCATCATCTTTCAAAATCATAACATGATGAAACAATGATATCCAGTTATTGTGATACAGAATTAATAATCCTTATCCCTCTTCTCGTATTCAGAAAGATCTATACATCACTAGCACAGATGCACTAAATAACTTCAACACTTTTAACACAGCAGAGTGATTGCCGTGTTATCTGAACTGTTTTATGAAGCTGAAAGCCGTTCCGTTGTTAAACCCTTTGCCTCTGCTTTACATACAATCTGCATTTTAAGACAATATTGAGAAAAAGTTCTTCCTCGTCAAACACAAACTGGTGCAGAGCGTACAAACTCACTGTTATCTTGGCTTAAACAAAGGAAGTGAGATTACAGCAACCTCTCCTCCACACACACACACACACACACACACACACACACACACACACACACACACACACACACACACACACACACACACACACCTTCTCGGACGATAACCGTGGCGGTGGCGCTACTCTGCAGCTTCCTATCGTCTGTTACTGTCAGCGTGAACTCGTACGTGCCGACCTCGAGGCCCGTCACCGTGGCAACCGCACTGTCTGCATTCTCAATCTTCACACCATCAGGACCGCTGATACAGAGAGACAGAGAGAGAGTGTGTGTGTGTGTGTGTGTGTGTGTGTGTGTGTGTGTGAGAGAGGGAGAGAGAGAGAGCATTAAGAAAAGAAACCTTGAGCTTAATGACTCCACTTCCAATGTGGAATCACACAGAATGTTTTTACCAGCAATTTCTCCTGCACGTTTCAATTCAATTGTATTCTAGTTGCCATGAAGTGACCATGTATCAAAAGAGGATTTCATCAACTGGTGCTGCTAGATTTTACTGCAAAATGGACATATGGTTCCAATGCAAAAGTCGTATCTATAGGTATGTGTGTATGTGTGTGTATGTGTGTGTATGTGTGTGTGTGCCCAACTGACTTGGTCTGTTTCCAGTGGTAGGTGGCTATCTTCTGGTCGTCGCTGCTCTTGCTGGCGTCCAGCGTGGTCCGGTCAACTGGCAGGGTCAGCTCCTTCTCAGGTCCCTGCATCTGCTACTGGTGCCTTATTGTTTTCTGGACAGAGGAAAGTGGAGGAGAAGAACCATAGGACACTTATTAATAAAGTAGGCTTAACAGCTGCTGTATGTGGCTGGCTGTTCTCTAAAGACAGAAAAAAAGACAGTATATAATACAGTATATAAGAGGCCTTCTCCACAGAGAGGCCAGGCGCAGGGTCAGCTACACCACAGAGCCCCTGGAGCTGGTTGGGATTCACCGTCTTGCTCATGAGCACTTCAGAAAGGTGGACGGTTGCCAACTGGCAGTGTGCCTACTCCCTGTGCCACCCTGCTGCCCCTTCCCTTGAAGAATCGCATGGCAAAAAAAACCCCACTACGATTGAGGCGGAAAACTGTCCTCAGATCAGCACTCCTAGTTGAGGCTACCTGGCACATAACGGCCTGAGTGTGCGATCAGAGACAGCAACACTGCCGTTTTCATTCAGATCCTGAACCGGTGGAGCCGGACTGACCTCGCAGGTAGACGCGCGTTCACATCATAGGTACTGTTCAAACACCGCGAGAACGTTTTGCCAGTGTCAATACACTAGATGCCTATCAGTTCGCATCCACATGTGCATGCAAACACACACATGCACATACACACACGCGCCTCCCACTCACTTTTTTCCCTGAATGTCATTTCCTCTAAAGGTTAAGCAAATAGCAATTCATATGAACCATTCCAGTGTTAGTGCTGACATTAGCTCCACACACTCTTGAGGATTATATGAGACTAGCAGGTCACCTATGACAGGTCTGAGCACATCCACGTACCGCAGCTTCGTGTAATATTCACACTTCTTGTGCAGACTTGTATCTAGCCAGTGGGAGAGAGAAAGGGCAAACAAGATGTAGCAGTGGGCATACTGGGAATGGGGGATACAGTCAGTTGAAATGTCAAGACAAGGAAGGTCTATGTGTGTCTGACAGGCGCACACAGCTCCAGACAGGAAGAGAGGGAGGAAACAAGGAGAGCTTGGGAAGTAACAAGCTACATTTCAAATCTTTGGCCATCGCCTCTTTGGCCCATTAGCCCGACGTTCCTCTCAACACTTTCCTCCCAACACTGTAAACGATCTAATCAAACAAGCGGACGTGCCACATAGAACAGGTTGTTCCTCCGTCTGTTTACCTGGCTGTACGATGACGGTGACCTGGGCGGTGTCCTGCTGTCCAGCCGAGTCGGTCACAGTCAGCTGGAAGGTGTAGTCTCCCTCCTGCATGGCCGACAGCTGCAGGGTCGGGGTCCGCACACCCTAAAGAAAAGCATTTCTACGGTTACAATGCTTTCATCCAGGGCGCATTACACCAACAACTCAACATCGGACATTACAGGCGCCGACTAGTAAGGAGTGTAAGGCTGAGAGCCACAGTGACAACAAATATAACAATGATGATGAAGGATTTGGGGCATTAGCATGTCTGGCTAGTAGCGAGCTAGCTTTACTTGAGCCAAGTTGGCATCGCTGCTGAAGCAGAACAACATCCTGATTGGCTGATCTTGGTTTTAAAGGTGGAACTGCAGGGAAAACATGCAGGCTATATTTCTGTAACAACAACTTAACTGGGCAGTCGGTTGGTTTACAGTGTGAAACTCGCCACCCAGGCTAGTTCTAGCTAAAAATAATAACTCATCCTTGTATTTATCCACTTGTAGCATTTAAGGGTTTGAGCGTTAGTCAGGAGGGAGAGACCACGAGTGGCCTGATGAGACTACCAGTTAACCCTCTCCTACATACTATATACCCATTAGTCAGTAGGGAGAGGAGACCAAGAGATGTGATGGATGTGATGAGTGCTACACTGAACACCCAAAAAAAGGCGGTGAAAATTACTTTGATTTTGTGTGTTTTGTGCAAATGTAGTTGTTACCACATCATCCATGTTCTGTGTGTAAGACCTGTGAGGTGTGTTACAATATCCTAACTCCTACTTGACTTAAATGCAACACCTTGTCCTAGAGTCCTTGAGTTTCTCACCTGCATCTCCACCACCTTGTCTTTGCTCTCGGGGCTGAGGGACCACTCGTAGGCCAGGGGCTCGTGGTCGTCTGTGCTCTGGTTGCCGTTCAGAGTGATGGCATTGCGTGGCAAGGTGATGACCTGATGTCAAGTATTAGACAAAACAAGATGCACTTGAGCTGCCTGATGTCTCACCATCATCTCCAGTCATGATATATGAATCATAAAACGTCATATTTCTTCATATTCATATTTACATATTTCTTTGTCAACATACTTAATATGAACTCTGCATCTACAGAAGTTTCAAGAAAGTTACAAGATGCTCCAAAATCTAACCAGATCACCGACTCAAGTATGGAGTTTCTATCATGTATTGTGCTGGAGGTATGATCTCTTTTCAGAACTTCCCTGCCTTACACGTTTCTGCATCAATAATTTTTTTGGCATTTCTGCCTTTATTTGACAGTGGAGAGAGACGAGAAATAGCTCTGACCTGGTTAGGGCCGGCATTGGCCACAGGCCGGTAGTCCATAGCCTTGTTGATGCACAGGGTGGCCTGGGTAGAGCTCTGGGCTCCGTCTGAGTCTGTCACTGTCAAACTGGGAAAACAAATGACAATAGAAAGACATTGAGCATCACTTTATCACTTTATACACAAAATGGCACAGCAAACATTTTACATAACCTAAAACCTTTCACTTAGAACATGCCGTTTGATTTTCAGTAAGTTATAGCCAGGCATTTAGAAGCAAAGCATATTGACATATTAAGAGATGAGGCCCAGTATCCAAGATGGTGGCAAAGGTTCTTCATGTCCAAGTAGAGGTTCTGTCTATATTCTTAAGTGGGCTGTCTACAGAGATCTTCTCTCTCAGAACAACTCACTTTAGATTTGATATTTCTGATGAAAAGTTTCACATGAAAAGTTACACATTTTTGGAAGGATTTTATGGCCCCCAGAGTCATGACATTTTTTCAGCATTATTGTCAATCAGAAAATATAGCTGAAACCTTGGACGTCTAAGATGTATGAGATTTCCATCCCACAACGGCACATGTCTATGACAGAGAGAGGTCAGATCCCACTGTACCTGAATGTGTAGTTCCCAGGCACCAGGCCGGTGAGGGTGAGGATGGGGGTGTCGGCAGAGACCTTCTCCTCCCTCAGGGGACCCTTGACCTCCTCCCAGTGCCACGCCACCACCTTGTCATCGTCGGTGCTCTCTGAAAAGAGGAGAAAGGAAAGAGGAATGGTAGGTAGGTAGAGATGCAGAGAGGGAAAGGAGGAAGATGACAAGAAAAAAGGACAGAAGGGGAAACAGATTTTAACAGTACTCAGTCAATTTTCAATTCTCAATCAATTTTAGTAAAAGGCTTCACTGCTTTTCTGATGTCTAACGTAGTTGTGTATGTGCGGGGTGTGGTAGACTCACGGCTGCCATCTATCACCGTGGTGCTGGTTGGCAAGGAGATTTCCTGGAACTTTGGGGAAACTATGGCAACAGGAGGTTTGTTTACCCGCGGCTCTGTCAGGTGGAAAGAAATACATTAACTCGCTTTGTGAGCTGAGCAAGTTCACGTCAGCTTACCTGGTCAACATCGGGGCATAAACGTGGTTTCTGATCGCTTCAAATTAAATACACTGCAGCTCACGAGAGAATGAGTCACGGCAAGGCTGATTGAAGTCCAAGAGCCACACCATTCAATGTTCAACCATGCAGTTACATAGCTTCATTTACAAATGTTGACCAGTAGACATTTGGTTTCCATGAGCAATGTACAGGTAGCTACACATCTCATATACATCATGTGTCTCTTATATGTCCTCCGTCAAGCAGCAGCGTTGGGTAGTGTCTTCGACTCCCCACTGTACATTAAACTTAGCATCTGTTGGTTACCAGGCTACAGCACTTCATGCATTTGTGAAATGTCAGACAGTAAAAGTAAAATAAATCATGTATTTTTGTAAAGGCTGCCTCAGTGGGAAACACACTACTAACCCTGAAAATTATAAACAAATTGGTGTCAATAGAGTTTTAATGTCACATGGTCTAGATGGTGATTCAGAGTAGGGCTGTTTTAATTGTGCATAAACATATATTGCGATTTTAGCTTCCGTTTCATGAATGATCATAGAATAATATCATGTTGAAAATACTGAAACATTTAATTTCACTTACAATGCCTGCTGTAATTGGCAATAGTCAAGATGCTGGTATAAGACGCCAAAGGTGCATTAAAGTAATTCTGTTCCTCAAATCATTGAGACTAATAATTATGGATTAATTATTGTGATCACAATATCTAGCAAAATAATCTGGATTATCCTTTTAGCCATAATCACGCAGCCTTATGAAAATGGCTTTTGCCCTTTGAAAGAAAATATGAAAGACATGTGAGGTGGTGCTGAATGTTGGATCTCACCTGGCTTGACTGTGACGTTGACAGAGCCCTCTCCATAGGCCCCATCTCCATTCACGGTCAACTCAAACTCATACAGGCCGACGGTCAGCTGAGAGGAGAGAGAGAGGAGAGAGAGCGAAGGAGAAAAACACAGAATGTGAGAAAAAGAGGAAGCTGTATTTTCAACAGAATCAGCATTACACACACACACACACACACACACACACACACACTTTACTGAAACTGTTCTATTTATACATTTAACACGGCTTCGGCTGCATGTCTTATTTTTAGCAGAGTATGAAAATGAATGAAGCCCATGCTGATCTAATCAGTACCTTGCTGAGTTTGAGGGTCTGGCTGTGCTTCCCTTCCATCTCTCCACTGTAATCTTTGGGATGAGTTATCAGGCGCCAGTCAAATACATAGTTTGTCCCTGTAGGGAAGTACCAAAATTAATTGAGAAAAAAAAAAAAGAAAGAAAAAAGAACTGCTCATGGATTTAATTGAATTCTTGATAAAGGATAGTTTCCAGATGAAAGATTTATGTGTATTCAGGGAGTGTTGATGAAGGATCAAGGGCGATGAAAAGCATTCCTCTTATTAACTACATAATCTGTATATTTGTCCAGGCCTTAATTCCTTAACTGGATTTGAAGATTGTGGTTGTTGTTCAGTATGATGCATGTTGATGGTGACTGATCAATATGACCATCACAACATGTTGGATGATAGTAGGTCTGTTGTTGTCTGTGTATCGCTCATTTTTTCGATACCCAGCCTTAATCTGAAGTCCTCATCTATGTGTTGAAGTAAGGCTAGTTTTATATATCCTTCCCACCCCGAGTGTGACGTAGGTTCAAAATTGCCGCCATAGGAATAAGGTCAATTAACTGTTTAGTGTGGCTGTTATGAACCCCCCTTTCAGACGGTAACTGTGATTTTACCTGGCTGAGGTGCCGGGACCACGAAGGCGTTGAGTTCGACCTCGTTGAGGGGCAGCGTGACCTCCACGCTCTCTCCTGCCGAGACCACCAGCTCCCTCACTGCCATGGAAACCGCCAGATCAGAGCGGATGCCAGAAGAAGAAGAAGAAGAAGGGTACGGAAACCACACGGTTGGCATGGCAACAAGATTGGCACTGGTCAGAGAGCAGGGCACTCAACCTGAGGCCAATAACACGCTAGGCCTGGAGATCAGTTTACATACAACAGTAGCTTTATAGTACTAAAAAGAAATGAACAAAAACCTGTGATAATACGTCCTTGAGGGAAGAGAAGCTGACAGTACGAGTTATTCTTGTTGGTAGGCACATTCCTATTGCTTTCACCCGGTTTGGCCTCCCACTCAGAGCACACGTTGCTTTTCTAAGGCTCAAAATGCCATCGGAGCAGTAGACCCTAACATTTGCACCCAAAGTACATTTTAATAAACTTTTTCACACGTTTTTGGAGGCAAGGGAAAGAAGTAAAGCATCCTCTGTATCCTCCTTACCGGCCTTTATTGGAGGAATTGTGATGGCGGGAGCCGGGGCGGCGATGGGTTCACTGACGACATCAGTGCTATTGGAAGACGCGAAAGCATCAATGGTTTCCTCGGCCGTTGAGTTATGTTGGGGGAGAGCTGCAGCACCGTCTATGCTCCCATTGGCTACCTGGCTACGGTTGTCGTTGGCTGTTTGAGGAAGTGCAATGACGCTGGTTGCCGTCGGGGTCAGGTGAGCCGCCGCCGCTCTGTGGCTTCCCTGCAGAGACGGTTATAAAGTGTAGCGTTGAATGAACTGAAGGAACAAGTTCATGAGCAGAAGTGTGTGTGTGTGTTTCTTCCTTTATAGCACCACAGAAACTTTTACCATGTTGAGAAAAAAGTCAATAATAGATTACAGTTTTACCACAGTATTTCCCCTTAGCTTGCTCATTCCACCCCTTTTGATTAAAAGCAGATGGGCGTGAGGAAGGACATGATGGAGCGAGGAAGGAAGGGGAGACGAGCTTGTCGAAGACTAAATCACATTTCTGCCCCGATATGAAATCAGCGTCCCGTCCCCGAGCCGAACTTGAACCGGTTTGTGGGGGAACTTCTAGAAGAGGGAAGCTAGGGACAGCATCGCCCTCTTACCTCTCAGACATACCGACTGGTATGACCGCACAAAGTACGAGGCCGGGATTGATTTAAGGAAGGAAGGCAGAGGAGGGGGAGAATATTGGCTGGCTTTTTCTTATTGTTTTCACATATTGCAAGTCTCTCCAGGCGGCAGCATCTGCTAAACCCATAAAATGTAAAGAATTTACAACCTTAGACATTAAACCTGAACTCTTGTCGACGTACCGTGCTGGTAAGCTGGTGTCCCGTGTGCGGTCTACGGCTTCCTGTCTGCCGAGCCTGACGGATCTTTCTACGTCTCGCTGAGGTGGGACCCTATATAGTGGAGTTACAGGAAAACATGACAAAAAACAGAATTTTACTCAAATCTATTATCACCAAATGTATTTAAATCTATCTATACAGCACATAGATTATACTAGAATTAGAGATATTCATTAACTGGTGAACAACATGCTCAACAATAGAGGGAAGAGCTCCCATTGAAGTGGTAATCTGTGATATTCTTCTTTTTTAATTCCTTTTTTTTTTGCTGTGGTGTTTCTGCACTGCACTTCCCACAGATCAACTATCAATCAAACAGTGTGACGTCTTGTTCCTTGAATTTTCTCTTGATGACGTTTGAGTTCCTGTGGGTGGCGCTCTTTTCTCCGTCTGTTCAGCCACGGTGGCTATCGCTGCTCATGCTCACTACCCAGTTCTTCCTCTGTTTCATTCCAAAGCCAAATCACTGCTGGTAACGTAAAACACTTTTCAGGTATTAATAACGCATCATCCAAGTAGCTGCTGTTTTCTATAGCGTGGACAATTCCTCTTTTACTTGGCTGAGTCAGGTAAAAAGTGGCAGCCCTACCTTGTCGAGCATCTGGAGGAGGCCCAGGGACTCCTGGTGGGGCTGAGGCAGCCAGGCGATGAGGCAGCCGGTTTTGCGTGAGCAGCCGAGCAGCACACAGCGCCCGCCCAGGCTCCACACGGCATTGCAGCTCGGCATCAAGCAGCAGGACTCCCAACACGTCGCCCCGGCCCGCCCGTCCGCCAGGGAGTGCCACCCGAGGCCGATGACGCTACTCCAGTGGATCCCCAGCACCCCGCCGGTCACTCGGCAGAGATTTGCTGACACACCTGGGGGTGGGGGGGGGGGAGGAAGGAGAGGAGGATGATGTACAGGAAGCTCTCTCTCTCTCACCACAGCCTTTATCAGATTTTGAGCGACAGTTGCCTGACAGCTCTGCAACCGCCAGTAAGCTGACATGTTTGACACAATATGTCGCAGAAAGAATATCAAAATGATATACTGGGCCACTATGAGCAATGGGTTTGATTCCCAATGGGACAGATCCCTTTGCCACAGGATCATGGTTCAAAAAAAAAGGAAGGAAGAGGATCATGAAAGAAAAAGTAACAGCTGAGAGTTATGTGTTTGTTTCTCCAAGGGGAAAATCTATCAAGAGCGTGCAGTTTGGTTGAAAGGAGGCTAAAGGGCTCTAGCAGAGTTTAGCATTTCATTAGGCGTTTTCCTAGGATGTCACTGATTCCTATCAATCAAGGCATTGTGGGAAATTCCTGGCATTGTCTTCCAAAGTGAAACCCACAGCGAATTCCACCCTCAGCTTGTGATACTTTTCACACATTAGGCTTTATAATAGACTGACTGACTGAATACGTTCAGCCAGCGTTCTCAAATGCCAACAGGCCGCCACAGTTCAAGCAGTCAGCCAAGTCAGTAGCGGAGACAGGAAGTGAGGCTTTTCCCCCCCCGACAAAACAAGACCACTGATTAAAACCCGAAGCACAGTGTGCAGTACACACCACATATCAGTCACATCAACGGAGCAGACTAATGGTATACTCGGCAGCCCCAACGTGTGTGTGTGTGTGTGTGTGTGTGTGTGTGTGTGTGTGTGTGTAGTCTATAGACATTGCTCTGGGTAAAACTGCATTCTTTAAAATAAAAGGTCAAAATATCCAGCGTGTACTTTAGATAAGCCTCAGCTGAAGGCGAGAGAAGAGAGCAGCTTGTCCCGCTGACATCAAGGCTATCAATGGTTATGGCGGCCGAAACAAAAGAAACAAAAAAAAACAAGCCATCTCAGACAGCGCTGTCCTCACAACTATTGTTGCCATAGCAATGGGAGAGTCAAGGGTGACACATTGTAGGATGTAGACGAGTGTAACTTGAGTCTTTGAACCACACACACACACACACACACACACACACACACACACACACACACACACACACACACACACACACACACACACACACACACACACACACACACACACACACACACACACACACACACACACACACACACACACACACACACACACACACCTGTTTGAGAAAGGATCCTTCAGCCGCTGTGTAGTCATCCCACCACTCTTTGTTCTTTTTCTTCTGCTACCCCCCCCCCCCCCCCCCTTCCACACACACACACAAACAAACAAACACTCACACTGTCTGACTCACAGAGCCCCTATTGTCCAATTTCACATTTTCCCCCACCAAGCAAGCCGAGTTGCATCAGGCACTCACACTGTAAAAAAAGAGCCACACACACACACACACACACACACACACACACACACACACACACACACACACACACACACACACACACACACACACACACACACACACACACACCAGCAGTACTGAGCCTCCACGCCTCAGATTAAAAGGACAGTAAACAGCCACCAACAGCCTGAAACAAACACCGTCAGGATGAAACCCACCCTGAGTAATCAAGGGCGTGTGAATCTACTGCTCAGATGAGCGCTGCTGGTTTAGACAGAGCTTCCTTATCGAATCTCTGTCAATAAATACGGTTCGGCCGGTTGACTCGAGGTTTCTCTGTTGCTTCATTTTACCTGTGGGAGGGGCCAAGCACCAGAAGTAGACCAGCGATAGGATGAAGTGAGGTAGGCTCCAGGTGAGCAGCTTGTGGTGTGCATAGGACATTTTCCACAAGGACCTGGCAGGAGGACACAGAACTAAGTCAATGTAGCCCAATACTTCAAATACTTCACCTAGCAAACTATATTTACAGTCAGTCTACATACGGTGGGGTAGATTTCCCTTCAAATAACTACTGGCAATCGCATCGACACAACAAAATAAACAAAACTGCAACCCACAAAAGACGTCATATTTACCTTTCTCCGGGCCAGTGGTGGAAGAGAGATGGAGCGAGGAGCTAGGTCGGCAGGGAGGCGCAGGGAGGTGAAGGCTGAGGACAGGTCAACACCAGCACTCTGAGGAAGAGATCCAACATGGCCGCCTCCAGGCCCTTTACAGCCTGAGCTGCTCAGACACTCTGGAGAGAGGAAATGATAACACATTAATGACAGTGAAAACTTTAGCTTATGAAAATAGACAGCAGATATTCTCTGCAGAGAGAAATGACATTCAGTCATGACTGAAAGTTTGTGAAACCCTTGTGCAATTATAGAAATGTTGTTTTTACCATGCAATCCTTATTTAATCATAATTTAGGAAATTGTGAATGTAGTAAAATTAAAATACTTTAAAGGGAGTTAATGCAGGTGCAAAAAAGTGAACCACCTCAGTCACAGGTCAGATCTTCGGGGAGGATTTTGTGTGAAACTCCAATAAATATCTATATCATGATAATTTGACCCATTTGTCACAGTAAATACAATGATAAATAATGAAAAAAAATACTTAAAAGTTGGTGTATTTACAAAAAAGGTGTATTTATCATGTTTGTACGGTTGGACGGTCTGTTGTCGCTCATTTCCGGTCAAATTGCTCAACTGTAAGGGCGCAGGAAGCTCCTGTTATGCCAGATATTGACTGTGTTGACTGATAGTGTGCACCAGAACTTCGCTCAGCTCCCCCTGGTTGAACTAGTGTGGTCCAGGGCTGTTTATTCTTCCTCTGGACGACTCGACACCATTAAGGGAACCATTCTGAGGGACACCAGAGAATTCATGAACAGAACACCAGGGCATCGGTCCGAGAGCTAACGCCGAGCTAAAAGAGGCTGTTCCAACAAGCAAATCTAGAGAACGGCTCAGGAAGAAGAAGTTTAGTGTCTTGGATCGGCCAAGTTAGAACCTGAGGCGGCAACCTCAAGCCTCACCTCAAGGAAGCTGCCAGAGACTGATTAGGGGCTTTCGGAGATATTTACTTCATGTCACCGCTGCTAAAGGAAGTGCCACAAGGTATTGATTGAAGGGGTTTTGTTTGCACGCAGGGATGTTGTGGGAGTTTTTGTTAAATAAACCAGTTCTGTAAACACTGAATAAATTGTGCATGTTCTTCACTTGGGATATGTTCATCTAGATTTGAGGTTTAGCTACGGCTTTTATAAGGCTATTTCTTTGTAACATGTGAAATAATGACCAGCACCTGTAGGGTTCGCTAACTTTCAATCACTGCACAATTGACAGGTCATCTTATTTAAAAAAAAAAAAAAATTAAATAAAAAATAAAAATAAAATCACATGTATGGATCAGTAGCAAAAACGAAATTCAAATGTAAAGACAACGCCGTGGTCTGCTGGAAACAAATGTTCCACAGCTTCCACTTACAGAAGATTTGAGTTCAGTCCTCTGTTGGTGAGAGACACGTGGGTTTACATGCATGAGTTCCCGCTGTCTTCGCCCAAGGCACAACTCACAATCTCAGACAATCTCCACAATGTAAACTATGATGTCTGTTGTTCTCCATTGCTCTAGGCATCTATTCTTGAACAAACTTACATTATAGTCTATAGCCAGGCCTACAGTATGTGTTCAGATTGAATACACCCAACACATCCAAGACCCAGACTTGGATTGCCAATACTGAATTCCCCTTAATCCATGCCTCCAGTAAGTACGACTTGTGAACTCTCTCACATTTCGCGGTTCTTTCGGCCTAAGGTGGCCTGAACGTCAGGACCAAAAACTAATGAATAAAATATAATTAAACTTATAAACACTTAAAATAATGAATAAAACCTTTTGTGATACATCAGAGGATAAATCATTTGCTGCATGAGGTAAACTTGCAACAGCGTGATGCAGACTGTTGGAACTCATCTGAGGGTGAGTGTTATGTTGCAGCAGCTGTGCAAATCTGATATCAAGGTCAATTGTGTTTTTTCAGGTGTGATAATGCCTCATAAAGCTGATTTCTGATATGATGCGGTGCGCATGCAACCAGCCTGAGGAGAACAGAGGGTTGGAACATTCTGTTCAACAAGTCGACTGGCCTCTTCTACACAAGGAGGCAACTTGGTAATAAAGCACTTTCAGGAGCATCTGTACTAAAAGTCTACTTTTTATTTTCAGATGAAGTGTAGAGTTGTAAACTAGATGAGAATATGAAGGGCTGCATTCCAAGACACTATATACACATTTAATTGGGGGGGGGGGGGGGGGTATCTGATCATTGTTCATTGTTCAGTCTTTAAGAGTTACAGATGACAATAGCCTGTAAAACATTTGATGCTTTGTAAGTAAAAGGTTCAAGATGGCTAGGCTAATAACTTAAGTCACGTGCCCTACGAAAAAGAACCATAGCAATCCTATAATCAATTTTAGAAGGACGCTATACAAAAACTTTTTAAAAAATCATGCAGCTAAAAATATACTTCAAAATTTCAAAAGTTGATTTTTCAAAGGGCGGATATGAAACTTGGAAGTGAAGCCTTTCATATCAACATAAGCTCTCACACACACTGACTCAGACAACATGCACTCCTCAGACAAACCTGCATGGTATGGCTCGTTTTCTGGATCCGCATTCCTGTTGTGCCCCAGCAGCCTCCTCGCTATAATCAAGAGTTGAATCGGTCCCAAATCAGCCAACAGGTATCTGTCCTCTGGCGCTTATTGTCTCCCAAGCGAGTCACCCAACAAAAACGTTTTTCTCCCCGTGGCAAGTCACATCAACGCCGATTTGCATGCTTTACTGCGCAGTTAAGTGCCCGGTGGCCAGTGGCGACTTCAGCAGCAGCAGGAAATCTCAGGTGCACTCGGTCACCTGGGCTGATGACAGCTCGGCCATTATGGACTTTTCAATAGCGAATTTTCCCCGGGGTAAAAAGGTCCGCAAACCAAGGCTCTGTATGACCAAAAACCCTTATCACCGGGAGTTTTTTTTTCCTGTCCGTTTCTTCCTCCTCCTCTCTTTCAGCCGGGGTAATCAAAAACAACGTCTAGGCAGACAGGTCGGCGGAGCCTCTCTCGAATTACACCAAGTCCCACGCGCAGCCTCTTCTGGCTGCAATTACAGAGTCCCTGCCAATCAACAAAATAATTGTAAATATCTTGTTATGAAAGGACAACTACAAGAACTTAACGTCCTGGCGAAAAAGACTGTAATCCTGGAATACATTTTAAGAGGACGCTTTACAAATATCACAGCAAAACCATAAACTCCTAGCCTATAGGAATAGGAAATAAAAATACCACAATACGGTTACTATAACCTCACTATTGAGTGCAACAGACACGCTATAAGATCCCTATAGTGATATAGAAATGTTATAGTGACTTTGAAAATGAAAATGAATGAATGAAAGCCAATCAAATGCAGGCCTGGGTAAGCTCCAGAGACAGTATCTTTCCTAGGAATTTCATTCAAAATGGTGGGCTTATACATTATGTAGTTTACTAGCTTAAAAACGAGAGTCGGGATTTAGGGACAAGCTTGTGGATATCTCTCATAGGCCCATAAGGCTACTTATCTCTGAAAGCCTCGCTGGTTCACAGAGTAGTCGCCAAGCTTGCGCAGTCCACTGTACTGGCACAACATTTACAAATGAGTGACGGCTGAATCAATAAATACACTATTACAGGACACGTCAACCTCCCAGTACTGAGGCTGTAAGGTTGTGTAACAGCGCTATGCGGTATGTCACCTGTATAATCCGGGATCGCCCCGTTTAGGCACCTTGACGCTAACAGCTGTTGGCATCTCTTTCACATGCAGAATCAGATCGTGTGCGTTTTTCTGTCGTAGGACATTTGTAACGACACTGATAAAAGAAAGGCATAAACGAACTTACACTTGGAAAATCACGCTGTCTTTGAGTTGGTTGCTCGCAGGCTATGCTATGCTATGTCGTCGCGGTTGTTGTTGTTTCCTGTACCTTAATTAGGACAGCATTCTTAGCGCTTGCTCAGCTGAGGCGCCTGTGCCCAGTGTCAAGCCAGTTGGGATGAAAAAACAGGACTTCCGGTATCACACATTTCAAAATAAAACCGAAAGCGTTGCAACGTTTTTGCGTAAAGGAAGTACCAAAGTAAATATTAGGAATGCATACAGGGATGAATATATAGTTTATTAAAACATACTAGATCTTATTTAGCTTGTATATTTTAGTTATAGCTCTGCTTTGTGGACTTTGTTGCACCTTCACTCGGATGTAAAACGACTGAATGCGATTAGTCCAACTACTTCCGTCTTGCGCCACCTGCTGTCAATTACGAATAGGTTTTCTTCAGTGTTGATATAAAAAATGTTACTGCATTTTATCGTTATTTTCATGATAAACGTGGTGTAAAATATGACGTGAATGGACGCCTGTAATTTTCTTCCTGGGCTACAATAATAATGCAGGTCCTCTGACGTTGCAAGAACATCGACCAAAATGGCGCCGTCGTGTTCCAAAGATCCCTGTTATGATTGGCTTAAAGACATTTTTGGGTCGTTTTGATTGGCTCTTTGCATCTTTGTTTTGACAACTTACTTCCGGAAAGTGCTCATGCGTTGTACTGCGGGAGGCTCAGAAGAGGACCGTCTAGTGTGTAAGTTGTTGTTTTAGCAATGTCTATGTACTTTTCTTGGTAATTTATTAAATTGCAAGTACTCTAATAATGACTCAATTCATTGCTAAGAAGGATTCAGAAAACCAAATACAAATTAACATTAGGTTAGCTATTTAATCAGAGCTAACCAGTCAGTTAAATTGCTCTGATGTATATTTGCCATGTTTTTAATTTGATGTTGAGATAATCCACGTCTTTCTTTTTCTTTCTTCTTGTTTTTCTTTTGATCGGATTTAACCTAGCTAGATTATAATGGCTGAAAGTACCGTAGACGCTCTTGTTCTGAGCAGCCACCACCCTGGAATAGAGGAGCAGGGAGGAGGAGGAGGAGGAGGAGGAGAGTCAGACAGGGCCGGAGGAGCTGGTTTGACTGATGACCAGAGAGAGGTTTTGGAGAGATGCCTTCATACACTCAGGCATGCTAAAAATGATAGCCACACACTGGCTGCACTTCTCCTGGTAAGTCTCAATTATTTGTATCACCACATATATCAGTAGTAGTGTCCATTTTATCAGTCTAGTTAACACTGAAATATGTGGAGACTCCACACCTATCCTCAGCATTATCCTGTCAGTAGACCCACTGCTTATACTCTGACTATATATATTTATGTTTCACTTCAATTTGTGTATTTGTGGATTCACTGTGTACTACAAATATGCATCGAACTCCCCTATACCATGAATGTCTCTCTGTCTTCAGATCACCCGCTTATGCCCTGCCAGCCAGCTAGACAAACCCACCTTGAGGCGCATCTTCGAGGCTGTGGGCCTTAGTCTTCCAGCTCGGCTCTTGGTCACAGCAATCAGGGGGAGCGAGAGCTCCAGCTTGCCCCCAGAGGAGCTCATTTCACTGGGCACGGCTCTGTTGGCTGCCCTGAGCACAGACCCAGACATGGCCTCCCATCCCCAGCTCCTCACCACCATCCCGCTTCTGCTGGGAATCCTAGCTGATGGTCCCACATGGAGCCAACAGAAACAAGCAGGCCAGGGACAGAACCAGTCCAGGCAAGGGTTGGAGACGGAAACGAGACATACAGGGCAGAGTCAAGATAGTGAGGTCCAGTCAGCAACAAATAATCCCGTCGACATGACTAAACCAGAAAAGAGCCCAGTGGGAGAGAATGAGACCAGTAAGCATAACGACGAGGAGGGCAAGTCAGAGAACGGGGCATCAGCATCTCAAGAAACCTCACCGTCCTCCAAGCTTGACGAGGCCATGGCTGCTGACTGCTACCAGGTTTTGACCGCTGTGTGCGCCTTACCCAGGGGCCTTGACCAGCTGCTGACCAGGGGTGCCATTCCTGCTCTGTGTCGATCACTGGAACAAAACCAGACCTTCAGTCACAACAAGGGCCTTGCTTTGCTGGGCTGCCTCCTTTCAGGTAAAACCAGGGACAAAGCGTGGCGTAAACACCCTGTTGAACTCCTCTCTCTACTGGTCAGGGTCTCCAAAGACTTCTGCCAAGCCAAAGATCTGGCCAGGCTGGGTATGTGTGCTCAGATCCTGCAGTTTCTTCCCCCATCAGGAGGGCTGGCAGAGAGTGAGGAGCTGAAGGGAGTAGTGGTCAGTCTGTGGGGGTTGTTGAGACCCATGATACAGTCTAAGCTGACGCCGAAACAGTTAGGGCCGATTCTAGTCCTCGGTGCGTGTCTGTTGGATTTGTATGGGTGGGAGATGGTGGGTCCGCCGAAGTTCTGCTGTCTGCTGGTGAACCGGGCCTGCGTGGAAGTCCGGATGGGTTTGGAGGAGCCGCCTGGTACCGACCTGAGCCCCTGAGCTGCAGCACACACTCACAGGTACCTTGTTTATAACAGCATTAATAAACTGTAAAGCTGTTCAGCTGTAACGGATAGACTCTGTGCTTCCTTGACCATTTTATTAAGTTTAATTTGTTCATTTGATGTCTTAATTGTTTTGTGTAGATTTTGTCTGAAGAATGTGTTTTTATGCCCATGTTTCTCATGTGGGACAAATAATATAGTAATGATAATACTCATATTGTGTCCCTAAAATAGAAGGTGTCATGAAACTACATAGATTAGATTACATTTTATTTACCGCCTTCTTGATTTGAACCGACACTTTCCTTTCCCAGGCTGTTACCGCATCATGGAGGCTGCCATGGAGCGGGCCTGCAGCGTGGGGGCCACACAGAGTCCTGCAGCACCACAGGGCGCCATCTCTGGACTCAGTCTGCAGCAGAGCAGGCAGGTCCTCAGGGTGCTGGAGGAGGCGTTCTCTGCTGTAATATACCACCTGCAGCAGGTGAGAGGATGAACAGAGCGACAGACCTTTAGTATTCAGCACATTACGTTGCCTTGTCTCGCTGCTTCCTGGCATTGTGCCAAAGTTGTATCCCTTAAGAAATTACCGTGGGGAGGAATGTGCTTAACAAATGACAAGTAGACCAACCTGACAACCTGACAACTTCCTTGATGCTTGTGGTTTTGAGATAATAAGAGTGTGTTCTCTGTTCATTATGAGACAACTAGGTAGGTAACTTTTGGTAGGCTGCCTTCACTCTAATGTTTTTCCATTTGAAAAGCCAGCGATAGGAAAATAACCCACAAAAATTGAAATGTTTATTTTTTTTCCCCATGGCATAAAATTGAGGCGAAACAAATTTCAGCACAACACCAGGGAAACGGCTAACTGACACCGGGCGTTTAGAACATGACCTGGGTATAGGTTGAATCACTTGCATTATTATTATTATTATCAATCATGAGAATCAGAAATGTATTTATCTGAAAATGTCAAGGATTATTACTGAAAATATCAGAAGTTCCTGTAATGGTTCATTATAAGACCATAAACCTCCTCAGAGCTCAAGCCACTCGCTAAACAACTCCTTCTGGTTTGTCTCCAAGGTGGATCCGAGTCGCTATGGCGACCCTTTCATTTTCGCCACGTTCCGTGCTCTCTGCTCCTGGCTTGCTGAGGAGACTTCCTGTCTGAAGGAGGAAGTGACTGCCCTGTTACCGTTCCTGATCGGCTACACCAGGACCCATCTGCAGGGTGAGAGCCCAGAGCAGGGCCTCTCAAACTGGATGTCTGAGATGTCTGTCAATGAGGATGGACGGGCTTGGACGGGCAGAGACGCTCTGAGGTAAAGGGGCTGAACGGAAATTATCTTTACAAGGGCCAGAACTGCCAGTACACATGTCCAGGGAGAGTTTTCACTGGTCAGTACTCTTATACTAGGTGGGCAGTGTCTTTTTTTCGTAGAAATATGTCACCTGTTTTCAATACAGGGTGCAGTCAAATGACGAGAGCAATATTTTGCAGCACACCATACAGCCTCTGTTCCCCCTCTCTCTGCAGGTATCTCCTCCCAGCTCTTTGCCACCTCTCGGCGGAGGACGGCCCGAGGAAGGTGCTCCTTACCCTGGATACCCCAGGCCCTGCTGGTGGACTTCCTGTCGCAGTGCTGGAGCTCCCTGAAAGGGAAAGGTGGCGTGGCTGCAGCCAGGAACGCCAGCATGGAGACGGCCTGCTCAGCCCTCCTCAACTTCACCGTCACAGAGCCAGAGAGAGTCAGGTAATCTTACCTGAATACCAGAACCTCACTCATCCCAAACCCACAGGAACATTGGTTGTTTGGGAGATGAAATGTGTGCAAGAGTGATTTTTTTTTTAAAAAATTTTCCAATTCCATGCCAAAACTATATTTGAGCACTTTCCTTGTAACGTTCACATACATATTGTTATTTGTTTTTGATCAGGAAGGACCCATGTTTCAGAACCCTTGAGGCCCTTCTGAGTGAAGCACTTCCTGTTTTGGTGCATAAACCCCGCCTTCTGGTCCTAGCAGCCAATTACTGCACTCTGGGGCTAATGATCGGCCGACTCAAACCAGCTCCAACAGGTTAAAGTGGTTTTGATCTATAAAAAGTTTCTCTTGCGATTGTACTTTGCAAGATATTAAGCCTTGTTGTTGCCAGTTAAGTACACGCAAATACACTCCACCCTTTATTGCTGACGATTTAATGCTTGCATTTGTATATCTTTTGAAGGTTGTTAACGTGTTCATGTCTCAGTGCTGTGGTTTATGGCTTTCGTGTTCGCAAAATATTGATTACACTGTCTTATACATGTATGAATTCTTATTCCCCTCTAATTCATCTGATTCTAATTCATTTTAAGCCTTGGCACTGTTTTTGTTTTCGTGACCAGGCTCATGAAAACATATTGTTACTCTGTTATCATGTTGGGAGCCGCCAGAAATGGTCTCACAATCCATTTTGGCACCTGACCCATAGGCTAAGAGACCAGGCTGCAATTTGGACATTTTGTATTTTCCAGGCCCAGTGGAGGGAAGCCAGAGGCGGTTCTTCTCTGCAGCACTCCGGTTCCTCCGCGGCGCTCTGGACTCAGGCACCGGCCCCTGGCCCAGTTAGGGTGAACCTCGACTGGGAGGAGTGGTGGGAAGAAGCTGGAGAGCTCTGGAGGTTAGGGCTGCAGGCCCTGGGAGGCTGTATCCGCGCCCAGCCCTGGATCGCAGGCCCTAGTTAGAGAGGAAGGTTGGCTGAAACACACACTCACCATGCTGGGGCTATGCAGCGCACTACCCGACCAGCACTCACAGGAGGCGCTAGAGGAGGCTCTGTGCGCCATGGCGGACCAGTGCCCGCTCTGTAAAAAGGAGATTGGAGACATTATGATGGGAAATGATAAAGCTTTGAGTTGCATGGGAAACCTGAGGAAGTCCGTGGGCGTGAAGTGAGACCGGGCGATGGAGCGATGGACAGTGTTCTCTTTGATGGGATATATTGAGTTGGGGAAGGTTGGAAATGAGGCCGTGCCATGTAAAAAATAAAGGATTTTAGATATGAAGGCATTCTTCTGTACAGGGAGGTCTTGAATTATTATCTCTACCAAACCGACTTGTGGATAACAACATGTAACCAAGTAACTTTCGTCCCAGGCTTTCTTGTCCCTAAAACATGAAAGACTCAAGACAAGTGCTGCCAGTCTAGTGGTCTTTGCAAATGAGGGTGCATGGAGATGAAGGATAGATGTATTTCTGTGTATCATAAGATTCGGTAGAATGCAATATAAATGTCTGAGAAGCTGTGAAACTGCTGTGCTCTCCCCTTGGAAACGACGAGGCACGAGCAGTTTCTCACATGTGAATGGCAAAATGTCAATGCATTTAATAAAGAACTATTTTGGTACAGAATCATCAGTGTTGTTGTCAATGTTAGTTGTTGAATGGAGTCAGTGTCCAGTAGGAGATGGAAAAATTGATATCGGTCAAGCTTGTCTTATTACCTACCACCAGATGGCGCCCTGAGCCCTGTTTGGATATGATGGCTATGATGAAGAAGCGCTGTATTACTGACAAATAGGCTACGACCCCCTATGTGTCTGTGTGTTTTCAGATAGTTAGATATGAGGCTCAGGGCTTTTCTACAGTTATTAGTGTCATTTTTCCTTTTGGATTATATTTTATTGTTTTTTGTTTCCGGATTATTACACATGAAGGCCACGACACACGCCATTGTAGTCTATTAAACTTTGGGGGGGACGATTATAGAAAAATAAATACATTTAAGAAGGTAAATAGTGACCTGAAAATGCCTATTTCGAGCTTTTAAGGAACAGAAAGTTAATGCAAGTCAAAGTGATTGATCAGTCTATTTAATCTCTAAATAAAATATTTATAATTTATTTGAGGTTCAGAGAAATTTCAGATTTCCTATGTGGCAGGACAAGTCCCTCTGATAATCCTACCCAGAGATGTAGTGTTGGGGTAAATCCACCCAAACTCAGTTCACACTTTATCCACTTTTTTAGGCTGCAATGTATAAAACTCATCATAATTATTAGTATCAAGCTGATGATGAAGTTATATGATCTCTTAAAAGTGTAAAATAATAAATTAATTCAGTTTTGTTTATATTTCCGGTTGTTTGACTAATGATCGACGGTCGTCCATCTTTTTATTCACCACTACATCACTGATCCCATCTAAACCGTGAAAAAAAAACTTTTTACCCCCTCCCCGACTCCTTTCACCTCCCGCCCTCTCTCCCACACAGTCTTTTTTCTTTGTGACTCATCCATACAACTCCTGCATCGTCTCTCAAACTAACTCACTCCTCTCTGTACCTTCAGCCTGTTTCCATCCATCGCTCCGGTATCCCGCCGCATCACTTTAACCCTTCCGCTGCTGCAGCTCGACGCCCGGACTGACTCCGAGCGCAATCATGCTTTGGAAATCCCGAACCAAGACTGAGCCGTACGGTGCGCAGGTAAACGATACACCGCAAAAGTTTCTATTATTAGTATTACTAGGTGTATTACATGCAGCAGTGAATCTTAAAGTAAAATAAAAATGAGGCGAGGCTGCGCGTGGTGGGCCTGTTTTCCCGTTTTAAGAGGAATTGAATTCTAAAAAAAACAATTCCCTTGTCCATCATTCAACCTGGAAACAATTAATTTTGGTTTTCCATGTTGGGCATGTGAAATGTTTGGAGGAAATCACATCTGTTTGGATTATAAAACAAGAGCCTCCAATTTTTCTGACGAGAGAGACGTGGATAGTCGTGCGTAAAAGTGGTTAAGCTTCATTGTAACATTAAAAAAAGGTTTTTTTTCATGTTTCCAGCTGATTTTACTTTGAAAATAGGTTTTTTTTCCAAAGTCAACACATGAGCCGAAATATATATATTGCGTAAAACTGCCAGGGTAGGTATATAGCTGGTAATTCAGTCAGGAACTTCTAAAAGAAAATAGTAACATTAAGCCAAGAAAGCTAAAAGTAGGTGAATGAACTAACGTGTGGTTGACTGAATATATCTCTTTAAGAGCAGTGGACCCCGTCGACCCCTCCCCTAATTCTGCTGGGTGCGCGCAAAACCTATAAGTAGTGCGTTCATGGAGAAGCTTCAGGACTCTCTCTCTTTCTGTGTGTGCGCGTGTGTGTTGTGTCGCAGCAGCAGCTTTCATTTGTATCGTCCGTGCGTAAAACCCCGTCAGTGCGTAAAGCAGCGAGATAATTTATCCATAAGAGGGAAAGTAACAACACCTTGAATTTCATGGACCGTTCAGACAGATGAAAACAGCCTGGATTACAACTCCGATCATTTGGTGACACCTTCCAGTCGCTGGACAGCCAATCCTCTTGAATTTGAATTTGGGGTATCCAGAGTGGCCCAGATGTTAGTCCACACGTATTCGGCTATGGTGAGTTCCCGGGTATTTGACACAGCCTCATATTTGTTGTGGTCTAGTGCCACATTTGTGGTCTTGTAACTTGAAGCTGAGAGGGAGTTTATCCTGTGCAGGGGCGTCGATCCTCTAAAAACTGAAGGTATGTCAAAGTCCCTGCATCCAGTATCACCAAAACCCCCTTATATCGACTAAATTCGTTTCTGGGGACAAGTAGAGCAATGATTTATGACTGACAAGATATTCGGTGAGGTTGATAATATTTGTACACCTATGTCACATAACTATCTTGCACAGACGATCAGCTTAGAGTGAACATTGGTCCTGGATGCTCCCCTGGTGTGATTTTTTTTGAATATGCCTTACAACTAAATTCTGCTTGACCTTTCCTCTCCAGAATAATGATATCACGATCAAATTTCGACCCACTGGTATGGTCGTCGTGAGCCTATGTGACACTGTCATCTGTCCGAGGCGATGGTCTTTGTCTGCGCGAGAGAGAGACCCGCTGACGTTAAAATACCCACTGGAAAGACGATGGCATTTGGTAGATAGATGATGATGATCTTTCTGGAGAAGTGTCATTGCACTTTAAAGCTTAAAAACATAAACTTCTTTTTGGAATAAAATAAGGAATAGTTTACGTAGTGCAGTAGACGTATGGCAGGCTGTAGCTCAATAATAACAAAACATTTTATATATTTGTTTTTAACCTGGCAGTGACCCTCCCTCCCTCGTTGGCTGTCACAGATAATGGACATTGTTCCACCACAACAGAATTGATCCGGCTGACCCAGCTTTAGAAAATCCAATTTTGCCAGGAAGTGTGTGAGGAGAAATATAGGCTATTGTGCTGCATGCTGACATCTTCCTCTTTTAGACAACTTTTAAACTGCAAAAAAAAAAATAATGCCCACGTTTGGTTTGTTTGTGGCTTGTGCAATCTGGTGAATTAACATTTTTTATTATTATTATTTTCTATTGTGTGGTCTATTTGGGTTGGTTTTACACAATGACACGTTATTTACAAATGTATTCTCCTCCCGGGGCGACGTGTTGTTGTGCATTAGTACCTGTCCTTTGTTAAGCTTCTTGGTGGCCGTGACCTTCCTGACACTGTTCAGCAGCGCTGCCAAGGGCTTTTTCTGCCAGTGCGCATCACTTCAAACGTTGCTGCTATTTCTACCCTTTTGATTAAAAAAAATGCTGGAATGGAAATACATTTATTTATGGGTTATTTCTATGTTATAGTCTATTACGTTTGACATTTTATATTGTTTTTTATCACTTTGCCTATATTGTCTACCCTTAGTGTCTTTGTTAGCCTTTGCTATTTATTCTCCAGTATAAAAAGATTGATGTTTGAACTTCTTAGAATTTAAAATGTTTGAATTTCTTAGAGCCCCTAACTTCTGAAATCCACGTAACATTAGATGCGTTAATCAGCCTAGTTTTTCATCTTCGGGAAGACAGTTTGATAAGGGGGCTGCGTGATAATTATACACCAACTTTTCTGTGTTTTACGCAGGACCGTGCAGACGGACTGAGCGGCTCTTCGCCGAGTGGCCGACTCTCCCAGCTTTCCTCTCTAAACCAGGCCGCCTACTCCTCGGCTCCTCCGCTCTGCCACACGCCGGCCTCCGACTTCCAGCCACCGTATTTCCCACCTCCGTACCCCCAGTCTTCCCTGTCATACTCCCAGAGCCAGGACTCAGCATATTCCCACCTATCAGACCCCTACACCTCCATCAACTCCATCCATCAGCATCAACAAGCGGCATGGCACTCACAGAGGTCGCGGTCCGAGGAGGGGGCTCTCCTGTCACAGTCCCACCGGGCTCTGAGCCTCGACCCCCGTCGGGAGTACCCAGGCGTCCCCCGGCTTCTGCACGGTCTCGGGGAGGGGGCTGCCGCGCTCGGGGACGGTCCTCTCGGGATGCACCTCGGACATCACGGCCTGGAGGATATTCAGGTGAGGTGATTTTTTCTTTCCGTCTGACAATGGCCGTTTGGTTGACACCGTGCGTAAAAAACACTCGGCACATGTTCAGGGTACATAACCCTGAAAAATCTCCTCGATTAATTCTGTATCATATTGCTCTCTATAATAATTCACTGACATGAAACAATTGTGTGCAAATTCCCAAAATGTCACTTTTGATTGAAAGGCTCTGGATAGTGGCAAGGCCTAAAGGCAATTTGTCTTCCATTTGACCTCTTTCCCCCAAAACGACATTACAATTTATATAAAATAAATACAATGTATTTACTTTTCAAATTTACACTAACACATTAACACTTCAAATGAACAACTAATGCATTTGATCATTAATTGACATTTATTTATTTTTTAAATTCTGGGAAAAAAACAGGCTAACTCCAATTTTATCCAAATGTTGTGTCAAAATGTCATGAACATTTAAAGCTAAACGACAGGCTGTGGCAGAGCAGGACTGTCTAAATGGTGATTACAACGGTGATTGATACATGGAACCTAATCACGTTGACCGGATTTGGTGTCTTTAAGACTCAGAGGAGTAAAAGACTCCTTAGTCAGAAATTACGCGAGTTCAATCAGGGCTGAAATCCCAATAGGATGGAAACAAACCAAACGTCATTTTTCTAGTCTGAAAAACAACTTGCAACACATGAAAATAACCTGATCTGATGGTGCTCTGAAGATAGGAGCGTCATGCATTGTTGGAATGAAATGTCAGGCCTGTATCATTAGACTATAAATTGAAACAAGAATATTAAAAGAAACTTGTGGGGTTTCCCCATAAATTCGTTTAGAAAATATTAATAAAATATGAATAAGAGGATAGGAATGTTAAATGAGTATACAGTTTCGTCAAGTGTACGTTATAATTGGCCTGTTGAGTAATTTAA